>QLTV01001195.1:237190-255494 GCA_003457575.1 Thermophis baileyi | reverse complement strand
GAGGATGAGAAGAAGAGGCACCCAAGCCATGATTGGAGATGGAGTCAGGGTTGAATTGTCTGCAGATCCAGCTGTGCTCTCTGCTCTTAAGCCTTTTGCCAGTGGGGAATTCAAATTCATGCAAATGTTCCGCCTAGTCATCAATTCTTCCTCAGATATGAGAGCCTGCTTCAGATAAAAAGAAGGACAATCGTTTGAAGATTCTTTCTCTTCAAACATTAAGATTTGCTGGTGCCGCACACTTCCCTGTTTGGCTGAGTGAGAACTTTTGGGAAGGACTTCAGAGCAACTGCAGATGACAAAGCCTGCATGAGAAATGCCCTCACTTTGCTTCCTTGATCCATCCTCTTTAGCGTTGAGACAACTATTCAGGGAAATTATGGCCTATTTTCAGGACGCTAGGGATGACAACAGTCCATGTTAGGTCACAAATTAATATTTTCTTGAAAACCTGCTGTGTTCATCAGAGGGGCTCTCCAAGGGAAGGCAAAAAAAAAAAAATCAGTTCAGAGGGCACATAGACTACTAAGATGGGAGCGGGTATCCTACCATACTATAAAAAAGAATCTCAATCCATGGCATTCCTTAGATATTTACCCTCCAAAAAACTAAGTCTGTGCTGGCAATTTTACAACTAACACATTGAATTCAAAGGTCACAGTATTTGTCAACTGCAGGCCACTTTATCAGATGGATATGGTGGCCTGACTGATGTAGGATTTCAATGAGGGGGTGAAGACAGGATAGCAAAGGAAGGGACTAAAAGGCCATTCATAAATTTATTTATTTATTTATTTTGCAAAATTTGTATGCCGCCCAACTCCCGAAGGACTCTGGGCGGCTCACAGTAAATAAAAAAGACAACAATAGAAACAATTTAAAAATACATCAATATTAAAATAAAACATTCACACAAACATACATGGGCCAATCAGTCAATTATTGGCCCCAGGCCTGCCAGAAAAGCCAGGTCTTAACGGCTTTATGGAAAGCCAGTAAGGTGGGGGCAGTACGGATCTCGGGGGGAAGTTGTTTCCACAGAGTCGGAGTGGCTACAGAGAAGGCCCTCCCCTGCGGGCCCGCCAGCCAACACTGTCTGGCTGATGGGACCTGAAGAAGGCCAACCCTGTGCAACCTCACTGGTCATTGGGAGGAGTGTGGCAGAAGGCGGTCACGCAGATAAACTGGTCCTAAGCCATGTAGGGCTTTAAAGGTAACAACCAAGCTAAGCCATGTAGGGCTTTAAAGGTAACAACCAACACCTTAAATTGTGAAATGTTAGAACAATATTTGAGCTGTGGTATCTCCCCAGATCGGACGTGGTGGCTCAGTGGCTAAGATGCTGAGCTTGTCGATCAGAAGGTCGGTAGTTCAGCAGTTCGAATCCCTAGCGCCACGTAACGGAGTGAGCTCCCGTTACTTGTCCCAGCTTCTGCCAACCTAGCAGTTCGAAAGCACGTAAAAAATGCAAGTAGAAAAATAGGGATCACTTTGGTGGGAAGGTAACAGCGTTCTGTGCACCTTCAGCATTGAGTCATGGCAGCCACATGGCGGCCACATGACCACGGAGATGTCTTTGGACAGCGCTGACTCTTCGGCCTAGAGCCGGAAACGACTAGCACGCATGTGTGGGGGAACCTTTACCTTTTATCTCCCCAGATGGAACCCAATTCTAGATAGATTGAGAATAACTGAATTGACAAAAGGACACCAGTCAACCTGGACTACAGCTAAACTCATAAGGTTTGTCCAAGGAAAGGAGGTTAATGGCATTGCCTTGCTTCCTTGCTCATCTAACTGAGTTTATTGTTTATCGGGATGAACCATGTTTGGTATTTTGTCCTTGTCTCTAAGACCCGCTTGAATGCTTGATGTTGAGCTTAAAAAGAGATGTTTATTTTTTAAAAAAAAATGAGAGAAGATTCTTCTGAAACTCAGATACCATCATATCAACAAGAATCTAAAACGGAGTGACAGGGGTGAGGAAACACCTGACAGTTTGGGAAGACTAAGAGGAACCAAGAACAATATGTCACACATTCACAAGTCATGCATATCAGAGGTCACCTGCTAGAAGGTTTTTGTTCAGCTCTTCAGTGGGATTGTATCATTGTGCACTTGCCACCACCTATATAACACAGGCAATAATAATCAGCTTCATCCTCTGCCTGAAGATTGGAGATGGTTAACACGGCAGTTTTTCTAGAGTTTTCAACTGAACCGGAGAATCGTTCTGGGATTCCAGAGGCTCTGCTGCTATCATAATATATAAGGAGTTTGGGGGCACTGCCAGGCTTCTGTTGTTATCAGGAGGATTGCTGTGATCCAATTGTTCCACTGCTTATAGAACAAGTGATTCGGATTGTCCCTCCAGGAGATCCAGACACAGATTCTGGTTGAGTCAGGACAACTTGAGAAAAAGTCCCTGAAAGACAACAAAGATGACAGGAAAGACTCTATCAGCATAATCTTCATTTCAATTAGAAGAAATGTGTGGTAGGATCAGAAATTAGGAAATGGATCTCTGAATTATCAGTAGACAAAGGAAGGCTATAGTGACAGCAGTTTTTAGTAGAAATCCCAAGACATAAATTACCCATAAAAGAGGAGGAGAAGATGAGAAGAAGAGGCAACCAAGCCATGGTTGGAGATGACGTCAGAACTGAAATGTCTGCAGATCCAGCTGTCCTCTCTGCTCTTAAGCCTTTTGTCAGTGGGGAATTCAAATTCATGCAAATGATCTGCCTGCTCATTGAATCTTCCTCAGATATCAAAGCCTGCTTCAGCTAAAAGGAAAGGCCTTCCCTTGAAGGTTCCTTCCTGCCTGAACATGGGTTGGACTAGAAGACCTCCAAGGTCCCTTCCAACTCTGTTATTCTGTTATTCTCTTTGGGGATCATGATTTGCTGATGCAGCTTTTCAGGAGACATCTTGTTTGGTTGAACGAGAACATTTGGGAAGGACTTCAGCTCACCTGGGGTGTAGAAAGTATGCATGAGAATTGTCCTGATTTTATGTCCTTCATCCTTATTGTTCAGGCTGAGACAGATCCCTCTCAGCTTTCAGGGAAATTATGGCCTTCAGGGATATTAGGAATGAAAACCATCTATGTTAGGTCACTGATTCATGTTTTCCTGAAAGGTTGTTGTACTCATCCGAGGGGATCTCCAAGAGTAGACAAAAATCCAGTTCAGAGGCCACATGGACTTCTAAGATTGGAGCTGGAGTCCCACCATAATATAAAAAGGAAGCTCAATCCATGGCACTTCCTAGAGCAGTGATGGCGAACCTATTTTGGTTCGCATGCCATGGTAGCGCGCGCCCACGTGCCCACACCCATTCCCTCCCCCATGCATGCGCACAACCCCCCCCCACGCTTCCCCCTGCGCATGCACACAACTCCCCCCCCCGCAAATGCGCAAAGGCCTCACTGAAGCCTCGGACGGTGAAAAACGGGCAAACCAGAAGTTCGGAAAAACGGACTTCCGGTTTGCCCGTTGGGCTGGAGTGCGAAAAACAGCCCAACGGCAAACCGGAAGTGCGTTTTTCCGAACTTCCGGTTTGCCTGTTGGGCCGTTTTTTGCACTCCGGGGCTTCAGGAAGCTTCCCTGAAGCCTCCGGAGGGCAAAACGGCCTTCCCCAAGGCCGAAAATCAGCTGTGGAGCTGACATAGAGCAACGCCTCGCGTGCCCTCTGATATGGCTCCGCGTGCCACCTGTGGCACGCGTGCCATAGGTTCGCCATCACTGTCCTAGAGGCTTTCTCCCAAATCAGGACTATAGTAGACCTTTCTACAACAAAGATATAATATTAGAAGGCCAAAACATAGATGAGCTGCAGCCCACTTCATCAGATGCATCTGGTGCCTTGGCTGATATAGGATTTCAATGTGGGGTGAAGACCAGGGGTGAAATGCTCCCGGTTTGCTTGTACCTGTCGGTCGCCATAGAGCCGGTCGCCAAGGTAGCGCGAGGCGCCGCCCACCCGCCCGGATGCCGCCATTTGGGTTCTTTTACCCTCTGCGAATGCACAGAACGCTTTGCGCATGCGCAGAGGGTAAAAGAACCCAAATGGCAGTGTCCGGGCGGCGTCCAGGCGGGTGGGCGGCCCCTCACGCTACCTTGGCAACCGGCTCTACAGCGACCGACAGGTACGAGCGAAGCGGGAGCATTTCACCCCTGGTGAAGACAGAGAAGCAAAGGATGGGACCAAAGGGCCATTCATCAGTATTAGAACGAGATGAAGGATTTCTCCCCAGATCAAACCCAGTTCTAGATATATACAGAAAAGCTGAATTAGCAAAAGGACATCAGTCAACCTGGACTACAGCTAAACTAATAAGGCTTCTCCAAGGAGAGGAGGCTAATGGAATTGCCTTGCTTCCTTGCCCATCTAACTGACTTTATTGTTGACCAGGATGAACCATAGCACTAGCAATAGCACTTAGACTTATATACCGCTTTGCAGAGCTTTACGGCCCTCTCTAAGCGGTTTACAGAGTCAGCCTCTTGCCCCCAACAATCTGGCTCATCGTTTTACCCATCTCGGAAGGATGGAAGGCTGAGTCAACCTTGAGCCTGGTGCCTCGAACTGCCAAATTGCAGTCAGCAATCAGTCAGCAGAAGTAGCCTGCAGTACTGCACTCTAACCACTGTGCCAAACCATGTTTGGCATTTCTCCTTGTTTCTAAGATCCGCTTGATGTTGAGTTTAGAAAGAGATCTTTCTGTTTTAAAAAGAGAGAGAAGATACAATCATGTCATTTCTTGGTGGATTTTTTTATTAGAAGGGAAACCAAACCAATGAAAGTGTTTCACTTCCTTTCAAAGGTTTTTGTCTCACTTCTCTATTCGAATCAAGCACTGTGCACCCGTTCCCGATCCAAACTAAACAGTAATAAGTAGCCTCGTCTTCCACCAAGGCCCCCGTGATGGTCACAGACATGGTGTTCCCTGACCTGGAACCAGAAAAACGGGCTGGGACACCTGAGGGCCTGCTGCTGGTGCTGTGTATTAAGAGCCTCGGGATCTGCTCTGCCTTCTGGTGGATCCATCATGGGTAATTGCTGTCAGACTGTAAAAAGCATCTTTGAACCAACCATGACCTGGATGACTGAGAATCTCCATAGACCTCAAGATATCTAGCAGGAAAGACAATATATCAACATAAGAAATAATCCCAAGATTTTTATTCAGGATCCAGTAGACCCCACAAATTGGAGCATTTATTTGTTTGTTTGTTTAAATTAATTAATATTACAGCTCTTTCCCATGCATTCTGTTATGTTTTGGGTTTTACCTCATTTTTCCTAGTTGTGTTTCTCGAGAAGAGAAATAAGACGTGAATGTTAGGCAGGGAATAAATTCCATATTTGCTTCTCCACTACAAACAATTCAAGGTGGAATATCATGACTCAGAAGTAAACTCCTCTTTTTAATCTAGTTGATGGTCATCCTTTGTTTCTCCCTTCTGCATTTCTATTCTATGCTATAAACCACCATGGCAATTAGACCAACCTATGGATAGTGCCAGCCTTATCTAGAAATGGAAAAACATGTTTTCTCATTGCTGCCGTCAACCTGAAAACCCAGCATCCATAAACCAGAACTTCTCCTTGGATTAAAATGTCAAAGTTTAGAAAACATGGCAATCCTGACCTCTACTGGTTATGTCACTATAACCTCAAGGTAGTTTTGGTATTGGAAAGGCAGGTGCCAAGATTCTCTTTATAAAGAAGAGGTGTAGTGACCGACCTCAAATGAAATGGCACCTTTACACCCACTTTTTCATGACTCTGAAGATGGTGGGTGAGAAGGAGGAATGGGAAGGGAAACATAGTTTTGATCCAGAAAAATATAGAATAAAAAAAAATTCTAAAGTGGAAGACAAACAAAACCATAAAAGAGACTAGTCCTCTTGTAAGCAATGTGAGAATGTTTGGAGATCTCAAGGAGACAAAATTGGAAGAACTGTTGACAGAGCCAGAGAACTGAGCTGAGATTTAAAGGATCTATTTCTAATGTTGTATTAATTTCAAATTTTTCTGCTTCTTTTGGTGCAAATGTTTCTCACTGTTTCTGTTACGTACTGACGTAGGAGTACGTATTTGCATACTCGCCGCTGATTGGCTTAGTCAGCGGCAGGAAAATTAAACCACTGTCACTGGCCAAGCTGGCTGCAGGGAAATCATTAAAAGCGGCTTCCCTGCCGCCAGCCGCCAGTCTGCTGTAGCTCCTGCTAGCCACAATAAAAGGTGCTGAACAGTTCCTACATCTTGACTATTATTCCCGCGCAAATCTAACACTGGCGACGAGGATGGGATGGAAACTATGATCCCAGCTTGACAGACTAAATCCAACATATAACCCAGACAAGCCTCTAGATTCTCACCAACCGACCTGAACATTGGACATCGACAATCTAGTGTTCACCCAAAATTTCTCTAGAGACCCCAAATGGGTCAAGGCGACAGTCACAGACATCACCGGCCCTAAGTCCTATAGGGTCCGGTTGGAAGACGGCCGAATATGGAGGCGACATGTAGACAAACTCAGGACCCGAGTAGGAGACTCCTGGCTCAGACATCCAGAAGCAGAACCAGCCCCCAGAGCGATCCCAGAAACAACAGAACAACACGGGTCTCCGCCCCGCCGACCATACAGTTCCAGGCACAAAGACATGGATGACGACGACCAGGCCCTGACTCAACAACAACAATGAAGAACACTAGTCTCAAGCCCGGAGGGAGAACGCGAACACCTACCGGAGGTCACCGAGATCCAGCATCGTCAACCGGGGCTGAGGGATGACAGAGCAGGAAGTTCAGCCTCCACGCCTGGAGGCCGGTTCCAAATATTTCCATGGCTTGGAGATGGAGCAACAAAGACCATGTCTGCACCTGGTGAGAACTCCCAAGGAACTGAATCACGCAGGCCCAGTAGGACTATACGGCGGCCCGCCTACTTGCGCGACTACGTTGCTCGTATCGGACACTGATTGGACAATTGCTGAACTAAGAGGGGAGGGGTGTTGCATACTGACGTAGACGTACGTATTTGCATACTCGCCGCTGATTGGCTTAGTCAGCGGCAGGAAAATTAAACCACTGTTACTGGCCAAGCTGGCTGCAGGGAAATCCTTAAAAGCGGCTTCCCTGCCGCCAGCCGCCAGTCTACTGTAGCTCCTGCTAGCCACAATAAAAGATGCTGAACAGTTCCTACGTCTCGACTATTATTCCCGCGCAAATCTAACAGTTTCTTCAAAGGATGCTGAATGAGAAGGGGGCTGATTCAAGGCTACAAGGGCCAAAATCTTGAAAGAAAGCAAAGAGTAAAGAACATTTTCCACCAAGGAGGTGTAATTTCAAAGGGGAGAGAAATGTTAGATCTGAAATGGAAGAGTGACAGACTCAGAAAAACTTCCCTGAAATTATGAATAAGAACCAAATAGTGGGTGTCCAGATCAGAAGGTTGATAAGAACAAGAGGAGATGTAACTAGCCCAAAGTTGGAAAGTGGGATAAAGGTGGACAATATGTCTGGTATCCCCAAATAGACCATTATGCGAAGTGTTCTGGTTAACCTATATGCTGAATCATGCAGTCATAAGTCAACTGATCCCATTCTATCCACCCACTATAAAGTCCCAGTCCAATTGCAGCATCCTTCTAAAACTCAGATGTCATCATATCCCCAAGAGTCTCAAATGGAGTGACAGGAGTGAGGAAACACCTGACAGTTTGGGAAGGCTAAGAGGAACCAAGAACAATATGTCACACATTCACAAGTCATGCATATCGGAGGTCACCTGCTACAAGGTTTTTGTTCAGCTCTTCAGTGGGATTGTAGCATTGTGCACTTGCCACCACCTATATAATACAGGCAATAATAATCAGCTTCATCCTCTGCCTGAAGATTGGAGATGGTTAACACGGCAGATGTTTTAGAGTTTTCAATAGAACCAGAGAATCGTTCTGGGATTCCAGAGGCTCTGCTGCTATCATCATATATAATGAGTTTGGGGACATTTCCAGGCTTCTGTTGATACCAGGAGGAATCCCCCGTGTCAAGTGTTCCACTGTTTTTACTACAAGTGATTCGGATTGACCCTCCAGGAGATCCAGCCACAGATTCTGGTTGAGTCAGGACAACTTGAGAAAAAGTCCCTGAAAGACAACAAAGATGACAGGAAAGACTCTCTCAGCACAATCTTCATTTCAATCAGAAGAAATGTGTGGTAGGATCAGAAATTAGGAAATGGATCTCTGAATTATCAGTAGACAAAGGAAGGCTATAGTGACAGCAGTTTTTAGTAGAAATCCCAAGACACAAATTACCCATAAAAGAGGAGGAGAAGATGAGAAGAAGAGGCAGCCAAGCCATGGTTGGAGATGACGTCAGAACTGAAATGTCTGCAGATCCAGCTGTCCTCTCTGCTCTTAAGCCTTTTGTCAGTGGGGAATTCAAATTCATGCAAATAATCTGCCTGCTCATTGAATCTTCCCAATTTATGAGAGCCTGCTTCAGATAAAAGGAAAGATCTTCCCTAGAAGGTTCCTTCCTGCCTGAGCAGGGGTTGGACTAGAAGACCTCCAAGGTCCCTTCCAACTCTGTTACTCTGTTATTCTCTTTGAGGATCATGATTTGCTGATGCAGCTTTCGAAGGGACCATCCTGTTTGGCTGAGAGGGAACATTTGGGAAGGACTTCAGCTCACCTGGGGTGTAGAAAGTGTGCATGAGAATTGTCCTCACTGTACCTTCTTGATCCTTCCTTGTTCAGGCTGAGACAGATCCCTCTCAGCTTTCAGGGAAATTATGACCTATTTAAGGGATATTAGGAATGAAAACCATCTATGTTAGGTCACTGATTCATGTTTTCCTGAAAAGTTGTTGTGCTCATCCGAGAGGATCTCCAAGAGTAGACAAAAATCCAGTTCAGAGGCCACATGGACTTCTAAGATTGGAGCTGGAGTCCCACTATAATATAAAAAGGAAGCTCAATCCATGGCACTTCCTAGAGGCTTTCCCCCAAATCAGGACTATAGTAGACCTTTCTACAACAAAGACATAATATTAGAAAGCCAAAACATTTATGAGCTGCAGCCCCTTCATCAGATGCATCTGGCGGCTTGGCTGATATAGGATTTCAATGTGGGGTGAAGACAGAGAAGCAAAGGGTGGGACCAAAGGGCCATTCATCAGTATTAGAACGAGATGAAGGATTTCTCCCCAGATCAAACCCGGTTCTAGATATATACAGAAAAGCTGAATTTGCAAAAGGATACCTGTTCAACTACAGCTAAACTCATAAGGCTTCTCCAAGGAAAGGAGGCTAATGACATTGCCTTGCTTACTGGCCCATCTAACTGACTTTATTGTTGACTTTATTGATACCCACCTCGGAAGGACGGAAGGCTGAGTCAACCTTGAGCCTGGTGAGATTCGAACTGCCAAATTGCAGTCAGCAGTCAGTCAGCAGAAGTAGCCTGCAGTACTGCACTCTAACCACTGTGCCAAACCATGTTTGACATTTGTCCTTGTTTCTAAGATGCACTTGATGTTGAGTTTAGAAAGAGATCTTTCTGTTTTAAAAAGAGAGAGAAGATACAATCATGTCATTTCTTGGTGGATTTAAGGTCTTCTTTATTAGAAGGGAAACTAAACCAACGAAAGTGTTTCACTTCCTTTCAAGGGTTTTTGTCTCACTTCTCTATTCGAATCAAGCACTGTGCACCCGTTCCCTGTCCAAACTAAACAGTAATAAGTGGCCTCATCTTCCACCAAGGCCCCCGTGATGGTCAGAGACAAGGTGTTCCCTGACCTGGAGCCAGAGAAACGGGCTGGGACACCTGTGGGCCTGCTGCTGGTGCTGTGTATTAAGAGCCTCGGGATCTGCTCTGCCTTCTGCTGGATCCATCGTGGGTAATTGTTGTCAGCGATGGTTCCTCCATCATATCTACAGGACATGATGATTGTCCCTCCTGGAGCTACAAAGTCTGGATCTTTCAAGCTCTGCAGCTGCTGGATACTGGCTCCTGAAAGAGGACGTGGAATTTAGGGAACAAGAGAGAACATGGAATTAAGGAACATAAGGTGAATCTACGCTATACAGCCAAACCCCAGCCAGCATTTGCTGCACTGCATTCCACATGGAGACCATCAAAAGGAATTTTCCTCCTTTCCCGTGATTCTCATGGTCTCACCTAAGGAAGACAGGATGGTGAGGAGCAGAAGAACCCAAGCCATGGTGGACAATTAGATGATCTTCCTGAATGAATCCATCAGTCATTGGCTTCAACCTGGCCTCTCTTAAATCCCTAGAGGGGAGGAATACAATTAGCATGCAAATTAGGTTGTTCTTAAAACCATGCTGATCCCTGCTTTTACCAATCAGGAGGACTGTACAGTTAGCAAAAGGGGCAGACTGTAACGTGTTGATTAATGTATGACGTTTGTGAGCTTAGAGATGAATAGATAAATTGGTTGAATAAGGGTTCATAGCACGAAGCAGAAAATCCTAGGATGAAATCCCAAATTCACCCTTAAGACTATTGGGTTGTCTTCATCCATGGTCTTCATTTGCTCTATTTCACTACATATAATTTCTCTAAGAAAATAGTAAAAACATCAAGATACCTCAAGTTGCCTTCCCCCCCAAAAGGCAACTGGAGTATGTTTTTTCTTGAAAAAGAAATACTTTTTTCCCTTGAAGAAGTTTCCCTTCTCATCCAAGAGTCTTTATCAGTTCTGACAGGATGCTGGGGAGACCTGTCAGAACTGATGAAGCTTCTTGGATGAGAAGTGAAATGTCTTCTTCAAGGAAAGAACATTTCTTCCTCAACAGAAAAAACAACAACATAGTCCAGTTGCCTTTTGGGTGAAAAAAAGCACCTTTGAGACACCCATGACCTGGATGACTGAGAATCTCCATAGACCTCAAGATATCTAGCAGGAAAGACAATATATCAACATAAGAAATAATCCCAAGATTCTTTTTCAGGATCCAGTAGACCCCACAAATTGGAGCATTTATTTCTTTGTTTGTTTAAATTAATTAATATTACAGCTCTTTCCCATGCATTCTGTTATGTTTTGGGTTTTACCCTATTTTTCCTAGTTGTGTTTCTTGAGAAGAGAAATAAGACATGAATGGTAGGGAGGGAATAAATTCCATATTTGCTTCTCCACTACAAATAATTCAAGGTGGAATATCATGACTCAGAAGTAAACTCCTCTTCTCAGTCTAGTTGATGGTCATCCTTTGTTTCTCCCTTCTGTGTTTCTATTCTATGCTATAAACCACCATTGCAATTAGACCAACCTATGGATAGTGCCAGCCTTATCTAGAAATGGGAAAACATGTTTTCTCATTGCTGCAGTCAACCTGAAAACCCAGCATCCATAAACCAGAACTCCTCCTTGGACGAAAATGTCAGACTGAGTTTAGAAAACATGGCAATCCTGACCTCTACTGGTTATGTCACTATAACCTCAAGGTAGTTTTGGTGTTGGAAAGGCAGGTGCCAAGATTCTCTTTGGTAAAATAAAGAAGAGGCGTAGTGACCGACCTCAAATGAAATGGCACCTTTACACCCACTTTTTCATGACTCTGAAGATGGTGGGTGAGAAGGAGGAATGGGAAGGGAAACATAGTTTTGATCCAGAAAAATATAGAATAAAAAAAAATTCTAAAGTGGAAGACAAACAAAACCATAAAAGAGACTAGTCCTCTTGTAAGCAATGTGAGAATGTTTGGAGATCTCAAGGAGACAAAATTGGAAGAACTGTTGACAGAGCCAGAGAACTGAGCTGAGATTTTAAAGGGTCTATTTCTAATGTTGTATTAATTTCAAATTTTTCTGCTCCTTTTGGTGCAAAAGTTTCTCACTGTTTCTTCAAAGGATGCTGAATGAGAAGGGGGCTGATTCAAGACTACCAGGGCCAAAATCTTGAAAGAAAGCAAAGAGTAAAGCACATTTTCCACTAAGGAGGTGTAATTTCAAAGGGGAGAGAAAGGTTAGATCGGAAAGGGAAGAGTGATACACTCAGAAAAACTTCCCTAAACAGAAATGATCAATAAGAACCAAAAAGTGGGTGTCCAAATCAGAAGGTTGATTAGAAGAAGAGGAGATGTAATCAGCCCAAAGCTGGAAAGTGGGATAAAGTCAGGGGTGGGATTCTACCGGTTCAGACCGGTTCTGGTGGACCTGTAGCTTCGACGATCAACTGGGAGTGAACCGGTTCGCTCCGACGATCAGGTGGGCCTGCTCACCCACCCCTGCGGTTTACTCACCTATATCTTCTCAGCTGATTCGCATGGAGGAGCGGATTGCCGAGCCTCAGCTGTGTTACTCCCCAGCAGTAACGTGGAAGGAAAGTTTTCCTCAAACTGCGCACGCGCGAAGCGCGCGATCACCGAACCGGTTGTTAAACTGGCAGGATCCCACCACTGGATAAAGGTGGACAATATGTCTGGTATCTCCAAACAGACCATTATGCAAAGTGTTCTGGTTAATCTATATGCTAAATCATGCAGTCATAAGTCAATTGATCCTATTCCATCCACCCACTATAAAGTCCCAGTCCAATTGCAGCTAAAACTCAGATGTCATCATATCCCCAAGAGCCTAAAACGGAGTGACAGGAGTGAGGAAACACCTGACAGTTTGGGAAGACTAAAAGGAACCAAGAACAATATGTCACATATTCGTAAGTCATGCATATCGGAGGTCACCTGCTACAAGGTTTTTGTTCAGCTCTTTAGTGGGATTGTATCACTGTGTACCCGTCACTACCTACATAATACATGCAAAAATAATCAGCTTCATCCTCTGCCTGAAGATTAGAGATGGTTAACACGGCAGATGTTTTAGAGTTTTCAATAGAACCGGAGAATCGTTCTGGGATTCCAGAGGCTCTGCTGCTATCAGAATATATAATGAGTTTGGGGGCATTTCCAGGCTTCTGTTGATACCAGGAGGAATCCCCCGTGTCAAGTGTTCCACTGCTTTTAATACAAGTGATTCGTATTGACCCTCCAGGAGATCCAGCCACAGATTCTGGTTGAGTCAGGACAACTTGAGAAAAAGTCCCTGAAAGACAACAAAGATTACAGGAAAGACTCTATCAGCACAATCTTCATTTCAATTAGAAGAAATGTGTGGTAGGATCAGAAATTAGGAAATGGATCTCTGAATTATCAGTAGACAAAGGAAGGCTATAGCGACAGCAGTTTTTAGTAGAAATCCCAAGACATAAATTACCCATAAAAGAGGAGGAGAAGATGAAAAGAAGAGGCAGCCAAGCCATGGTTGGAAATAAGGTTAGAAGTGAATTGTATGAAGATCCAGCTATCCTCTCTGCTCTTAAGCCTTTTGTCAGTGGGGAATTCAAATTCATGCAAATGATCTGCCTGCTCATTGAATCTTCCTCAGATATCAAAGCCTGCTTCAGCTAAAAGGAAAGGCCTTCCCTTGAAGGTTCCTTCCTGCCTGAGCAGGGGGTTGGACTAGAAGACCTCCAAGGTCCCTTCCAACTCTGTTATTCTGTTATTCTCTTTGAGGATCAAGATTTGCTGATGTAGCTTTTGAAGGGACCATCCTGTTTGGCTGAGAGGGAACATTTGGGAAGGACTTCAGCTCATCTGCGGTGTAGAAAGTGTACGTGAGAATTGTCCTCACTTTATCTTCTTGATTCTTCCTACTTCAGGCTGAGACAGATCCATCTCAGCTTTTAAAGGAAATTATGGCCTTCAGGGATGTTAGGAATGACAATCGTCTATGTTGGGTCACAAGTTCATGTTTTCCTGAAAAACCATTGTGCTCATCCAAGGGGATCTCCAAGAGTAGACAAAAATCCAGTTCAGAGCCCACATGAACTACTAAGATTGGAGCTGGTGTCCCACCATAATATAAAAAGGAAGCTCAATCCATTTATTTATTTCTTTAAATTGATTGTTATCCGAACTCTTTCCCATGCATTCTGTTATGTTTTGATTTTGATCCGTTTTCTGCCACTTGTGCTCCTTGAGAAGAGAAATAACACATTTTCTCATTGCTACTGACAGCCTGAATAGCTAGCCTCCTTAAACTAGAACTCTGTGGACCAAAATTTCAGACTAAGTTTTGAAAACATGGCAATCCTGACCTCTGCTGGTTATGTCACCCAAGCCTCAAGATACATTTTGGGGGTTGGGCAAAGCAGATGCCAAGATTCTCTTTCTCAAAATAAAGAAGAAGTATAGTGACCTACATCAAATGTAAATATCATGTTCAAATCTAATTTTTCATGACCCTAAAGGAGGTGCATGAGAAGGAAGATTGGGAATATAGGGGAACCTAACCCTAATCCTAATTCTAACCCTATAAAACCATTTTTTTAAAAGACACCCAACATTTAAGACCAACAAAATCAACAAAGGAGAGTCCAGTTGTAGGCAATTTGAGAGGGATTGGTGATGTCCAAGGACACAGAATTGGACAAAGTATTGACAGAGCCAGAAAAATTAGTGGAGATTTTAAAGAGTCTCTTATTTTCTTCATGTTTCTGATGAGGGCACTGCTGATCCCAGGAGTTGCATAAATCTCCAATATTTCCACTCATTTTGTTACAACAAATCCTGACTGTTTCTCTGTAGGATACTGAAAGAGAAGGGGGACGATTAAGGACAACCTGGGCCAAAAAATCTGAAAGGAAGCAGAGGAAGTTTCAGTCAAAGTGGTGTAATTCCAAAGGGGAGAGAGAAGTTAGATGTGAAAGGGAAGAGTGAAGGACTCCAAAGAAGCTTCTCTGATCAGAATTGATCAATAGGAACCAATACATAGACGTTCCAGATCAGAAAGGTTGATGTTAGAAAATCAAAACTTTTCCATCACTATTGCAGTAGACAGAGAAGAAGAGGAGGAGACGTGGCTAGGTTGTAGTTGGAATGTGGGATAAAGATCAACAATGTGGCTGTTGTCTCCAAACAACTATTATCGGAAATGATCTGGCTGAATCTCTGTGTTAAATGATTCATAAACCATAATTCAACGGATCCCTTTCATTCCACCCACCATGACATCCCAGACTGATCATAACAACCTTCTGGAATTGAGATATCATTAGATCCCTAAGAGTCTAAGTGGGTGTGACAGCAGGAAGGAAGCACCTGAGAATCTGAGAAGGCTAAGAGGAACCAAGAAGAAGATGTCACACATTGGCTAAGTCATGCATATTGGTTTTCACCTACTGAAGGTTTTTGTTCAGCTCTTCAGTGGGATTGTAGCATTGTGTACTTGCCAGTGCCTGCATAACAGGAGCAATAATAATCAGCTTCATCTTCTGCCTGAAGATTGGAGATGGTTAACACGGCAGATGTTTTAGAGTTTTCAACAGAACCAGAAAATTGTTCTGGGGTTCCGGAGGGTCTAGAACCACCATAGTATATAATGAGTTTGGGGGCACTTCCAGGCTTTTGCTGATACCAGGAGGAATCCTGTGATCCAATTGTTCCACTGCTTTTAGTACAAGTGATTCGGATTGTCCCTCCAGGAGTTCCAGACACAGATGCTGGTTGATTCAGGAAACTGGGAAAAAGTCCCTGAAAGTAAGCAAAGTTGAACAGGAAGACTCAATAAGTACAATGTTCACTTCAGCAATAGAGGCAGATGTGGTAGGAACAGAAATGTGAAAGTGAAAGTAAGGGAGAAACCACTTCTCTGAATTGTTAGGAGATGGGGAAAGACTCTAAGTCATAGCCATTTTTAGTAGAAATCTCAAGTCATCAATTACCCAAAAAGGAAGAGGAGAGGATGAGAAGAAGAGGCACCCAAGCCATGGTTGGAGATGGAGTCAGGGTTGAATTGTCTGCAGATCCAGCTGTGCTCTCTGCTCTTAAGCCTTTTGCCAGTGGGGAATTCAAATTCATGCAAATGTTCTGCCTAGTCATCAATTTTTCCTCAGACATGAGAGCCTGCTTCAGATAAAAAGAAGGACAATCCTTTGAAGATTCTTTCTCTTCAAACATTAAGATTTGCTGGTGCCGCACACTTCCCTGTTTGGCTGAGTGAGAACTTTTGGGAAGGACTTCAGAGCAACTGCAGATGACAAAGCCTGCATGAGAAATGCCCTCACTTTGCTTCCTTGATCCATCCTCTTTAGCGTTGAGACAACTATTCAGGGAAATTATGGCCTATTTTCAGGACGCTAGGGATGACAACAGTCCATGTTAGGTCACAAATTAATATTTTCTTGAAAACCTGCTGTGTTCATCAGAGGGGCTCTCCAAGGGAAGGCAAAAAAAAAAAATCAGTTCAGAGGGCACATAGACTACTAAGATGGGAGCGGGTATCCTACCATACTATAAAAAAGAATCTCAATCCATGGCATTCCTTATATATTTACCCTCCAAAAAACTAGGTCTGTGCTGGCAAGTTTACAACTAATACATTGAATTCAAAGGTCACAATATTTGTCAACTGCAGGCCACTTTATCAGATGTATATGGTGGCCTGACTGATGTAGGATTTCAATGAGGGGATGAAGACAGGATAACAAAGGAAGGGGCTAAAAGGCCATTAACAAATGTTAGAACAATATTTGAGCTATGGCATCTCCCCAGATGGAACCCAATTCTAGATAGATTGAAAATATCTGAATTGACAAAAGAACACCAGTCAACCTGGACTACAGCTAAACTCATAAGGTTTGTCCAAGGAAAGGAGGCTAATGCATTGCCTTGCTTCCTTGCTCATCTAACTGACTTTATTGTTTATCGGGATTAACCATGTTTGGCATTTTGTCCTTGTCTCTAAGACCCGCTCGAGTACTTGATGTTGAGCTTAAAAAGAGATGTTTATTTTTTTAAAAAAATGAGAGAAGATTCTTCTGAAACTCAGATACCATCATATCCCCAAGAATCTAAAACGGAGTGACAGAAGTGAGGAAACACCTGACAGTTTGGGAAGACTAAGAGGAAACAAGAACAATATGTCACACATTCAGCTGCAGAGGTGGGTTTATACCGGTTCGGCCCGGTTCAGCAGAATAGGTAGTAAAAATAGGGACTGGCTCTCCGAACTGGTAGTACCAGAAGGCTGGCCACGCTCTTGAGCCGGTTCTGCTTTCTCCCCCCGCGCCGGTTCCACTCGCTCCCCCCGCGTGCACGGTCGCCGCTCGCTCACTCGCCCCGCCCATCCTCACCATGCTTGCCCCACCTGCCTACCCGCTCACCGCTCACTGACTCGTTGGCTCGCCGATCGCCCTGCCTCTGAGAGCCCTATATATAACGCGGTCACTACGTGGTCTGGCCTCGCTCTCGTGTCGTTACTTGCTGACTTCCCGGCCTACCTGTATTACTGCTGCCTCCTCCTATGGCTGCCTAAAGGTAAGTAAGCCTACAGCTGCGACTTCGCAGGGCATGGACGGTAGGGGGCGGCAAGAAACTACCGAGAGTGCCGGCGGGCTTCGCAGTGTACGCGAGCCCAGGGACTGGCTGAGGCCTTCCTTGCTGCCACTCCCTGGGCTCGCGTAGCTTCTTGCCACCCCGGCGCACCCCACAAAGTCGCCCTCCGAGCACTGGGCTCGCATAGCTTCTTGCCACCCTGGCCACCCCGCAAAGTTGCTCTCCGAGCACCAGGCTCGCGTAGCTTCTTGCTGCCCCCGGTGTGCCCCGTGAAGTCGCCCTCTGAGCACTGGGCTCGCATAGCTTCTTGCCGCCCCCGGCGCGCCCCGCGAAGTCGCCCTCCGAGCGATTTTGTGTGTTTCTGTGTGATAACTGGTTTTTGAGGTAATTGTGAGGTGGTTGCTTCTTGCAGCAATCACATTTATGTGACTCCATGGCTGCTTTTATATGTTGATCTGTGAGCTCCTGCAGCTTGATGGGTTTCTGATTGCCCTGCTTTTGTTTTCCTGTTTTCCTGGGTTAATCTTGGTCCCAGGTCTTTTGTCTTTCCTATCCTGGCGGTTAGTTCTGCCAGGAAACAGGAAAAGGGGAGTTCCAGGCAAGCTATTTTTAGCCTGCTGATTCCCCTTGTCTTAATAGGTGTACTTAAGAATTTAAGTCTTCTTTTCAGCTGGTGCTTTTGCCTGGGGTGTTCTTAAAGGGGGAAGGGCTGGCTTGAGTTTCTTGGCACTGTTTTTTTGTGGTTTCTGGTTCTGTGAGGGTTCTGGCACTATCCTTTATACTAATACTGAATAGAATAGAATAGAATAGAATAGAATAGAATAGAATAGAATAGAATAGAATAGAATAGAATAGAATAGAATAGAATAGAATAGAATAGAATAGAATAGAATAGAATAACAGAGTTGGCAGGGACCTTGGAG
>QLTV01001195.1:177829-198350 GCA_003457575.1 Thermophis baileyi | reverse complement strand
AAATTATAAATATTAATATGAGTATATAATAAGTACAAACATAGTTTTGAGTACATATTTTTCTAGTACATATTTTTCGAATACATGGGGACTTTAGGACAGAGATGGTAGGCACGCTGGTGCGCTTATGCACGCCCCTTACAGACCTCTTAGGAATGGGGTGAGGTCGATGGTAGACAGTTTAAGGTTAAAGTTTTGGGGGTTTGGGGAAGAAACCACAGAGTCAGGTAAAGCATTCCAGGCATTGATCACTCTGTTGCTGAAGTCGAATTTCCTGCAATTGAGTTTGGAGTGATTAACTTTAAGTTTGTATCTATTGTGTGCTCGTGTATTGTTGCGGTTGAAGCTGAAGTAGTCATTGATAGGTAGGGCATTGTAGCAGATAATTTTATGTGCTACGCTTAGGTCAGATCGAAAGGCGGCATAGTTCTAAATTGTCTAAGCCCAAAATTTCAAGTCTGGTGGCATAAGGTATTCTGTTGCGAACAGAGGAGTGGAGGATTCTTCTCGTGAAATATCTCTGGACATTCTCAATTGTATTAATGTCCAATATGTAGTGCGGGTTCCAGACAGGTGAGCTGTATTCGAGAATTTCATCTGCAGACTGGCTACAATATGAACAGGAAGCTCAAGAGACTTTCATCTACTCATGACCCTTGAAGAGACCCAAGAAAGTGAGTGTTTTTGCCTTCCTTCCCCATTGCACTGAACGACTGTGCCACGAACTCCCTGGGTTCAAACAGCAGTAATAGATGGCTTCATCTTCTGCCAGGGCCCCCGTTATGGTCAGGGACATGACATTCCCCGACTTGGATGCAGAGAACCGGGCTGGAACATCAGACATTTTGATATTGGTGTTGTAAAATAAGAGCCGGGGTGGTTTGTCTGGATGTTGCTGGGCCCACCAAGGGTGATTGCCATCGGCGATGATTCCAGTAGAGTATCTGCAAGATACGGTGACCGTCCCACCAAGTGGCACCAATTCTGGGTCGTTCAGGCTTTGCAGCTGCTGAAGGCTGAGATCTGCAAGGGAACACAGCAAAGAACGGCTTATTGGAAGGACTGTGGGGACACCTCGGCCACAATTTTGGAAAAGACACAACTTCTCTCTTCCACCAACTCAATGTAGCTCACCAATAGTAGCAAGGAATAGGGCCAGAAAGAACATGCTGCTTATTCTGGGGAGATACAACACGTTCATCTTCTTGAAATGAAAGGATCTTCTCTTGGGGTCAACACAGTTGTTCTTAAATCTCCAGAGGCCAAAACATCGGTTCCTTCATGCAAATCACTTGCACCTTTAACTTCTGTCTGTGGCTGTTGGAACCACCACAAGAGAAACTCTGGCACCTGTTCGATTGATTCTGGATTGGAAGGATCTTGTGCATTCTACCTTCTGCAAATGACTCGCTTCAGAAAGGTTTGATATGAATACGGGTGAACACAGTTGAGATTCAGAACTATTTTCAAGGCAAAGTATTTTTTTTAATGTAGGATAGTTAGATCTTTGGATAATGGGTAGACTCTATTTCCTTAAGTCTCCAGACAAACTGTTCTAGGTCAACTCAACAAGGAGAAGCTTGGGATGAATCCTTAGAGTCGTCCATGTATTTTGGAGTAGAAGTCTATTCGTTCTGATCTGGATGGACAAAGGCATGGAATTGTAAATGTCCTACAGGATGGAAGTGCATGGAATAAAGTCTATCAGAGTGGTGAATAGCCAGGCATCATCTCCTTTTCCTCAATTTTCATATATAAACCATTGTCTTCCTACTTGCATATTTACACTTGGTGGATTTGAACCCAGAGAGACCAACTTAATTTTCAAATCTGCCATTCAAAGAGAGAAGAAAAATCCCTCCCTGATATTTACACTTTTTTTTTTAGACCTTCCTCTCGGGAAAATTACGGTATTTGTTTTCTCCTCCTTCATGTGCCAGAAATGTATGCTTTGAAAATAGTGCAAGAAACTCAAGAGTGGTTGTTATTGTTGATGAAGTTTTGGTAGGAAGAACTACAGCAGCCCCTACTGGTCCTTAACCTACATTCCTCCTCTTCTTCTTCGTCCTCCTCCTCCTCCTCCTCCTCCTCCTATTCTCCACCCCTCCTTCTCCTTCTCTTCTTCTTTCCATCATCCTCCTCCATTTCACCCTTCCCCCGTGTCTCCTTTCTCCTCCCCCTCCTCCTCCATTTTCTCCTCCTCCTCTTCCTTCCTTCCCCCTCTGTCTCCCTCCTCATCTTCCTCTTTCTCTTTCTATTCTCCACCACTCCTTCTCCTTCTCTTCTTCTTTCCATCCTCCTCCACCATTTCTCCTCCTTCATTCCCCCTCTGTCTCCCTCCTCCTCCTCAACTGGACAACTATTTGACCAGGATATTATAACGGCTCCTGCCTTGACTAGGGGGATGGATTAGAAGACCTCCAAGGTCCCTTCCAGCATTATGATTCTATGTTCTAAATCTGAAAAACACTGCTCTATTCAAAATGTCCCTTTATCTTCAGATTGACTACAATATCAACAGGAAACCTAAGGGACATTTCAACTGCTATTGTTGCTCAAAAAGAGCAAAGGAAGTGAGAGTTTTTGTCTTCCTTCCCCATTGCACTGAATGACTGTGTCACAAGCCCCCTGGGTTTAAACAACAGTAATAGATGGCTTCATCTTCTGCCAAGGCCCCTGTTATGGTCAGGGACATGACATTCCCTGACTTGGACCCAGAGAACCTGGCTGGAACATCAGAAGGTTTGACACTGGTCTGGTAAGTTAAGAGCCGGGGTGGTTTGCCTGGAAGTTGCTGGGCCCACCAAGGGTAATTGCCATCAGCGATGATTCCAGTTGAATATCTGCAAGATATGGTGACCGTCCCACCCAGAGGCACCGATTCTGGGTCCTTCAGGCTTTGCAGCTGCTGAAGGCTGAGATCTGCAAGGAAACACAGCAAAGAACTGCTTATTTAAGGGACTATGGAGAAGCCATGGCCACCATTTTGGAGAAGACACAGCTTCTCTCTTCCACCAACTCCATGTAGCTCACCAATGGTGGCAAGGAATATGACAAGAAAGAACATGCTGCGTATTCTGGAAAGATATGATATGTTCATCTTCTTAAAGCAAAAGGATCTTCTCTTGGGGTCAACCCAGTTCTTAAATCCCCAGAGGCCAAAAAAATCGGTTCCTTCATGCAAATCTCTTGCCCCTTTATCTTCCATCTCTGACTGGTGGAACAACCACAAGAGAACCACTTGCACCTGCTAGACAGATCGTGTCTCTGAAGGGTCTTCTAAATTGTATCTGCTACACATCGCTGACTTCAAAGAAATTGGAGCAGAGAGGCTTCAAATGAATAAGAACTGAAATATTTGAGAACTCAGCCACTCTCCTAAGCTCCAGGAAATTTGAGAGGAGAACGTGAAAATGAACATCTGGATAGAGGGCTCTCACCAAGCAGAATCTAGGCTGAAGCACTTGACTGTTCCCCATATATTTATATTTATATTTATATTTATAATTATATTTGTATGCCGCCCAACTCCCAAAGGACTCTGGGCGGCTATATAATTTGGAAGAATGTCCTGGCAATAATTACTCCTGGCCAGAAATAGTAAGACTTGTATGGAATGACCATGATTCAGATATGGGACTCGTTTTATCAATGGCTAACCACAGAAGTTAGAAATATGGAATATGGAAATATAAGAGAAGGATTAATTTTATAAGGAAGATTTATTAAAACAGATAAGCAATTTAGATTTAAATTTAGATTTATTATATTTGTATGCCGCCCAACTCCCAAAGGACTCTGGGCGGCTATATAATTTGGAAGAATGTCCTGGCAATAATTACTCCTGGCCAGAAATAGTAAGACTTGTATGGAATGACCATGATTCAGATGAGGGTCCAGCAAGCCTCTATTTCAAGCTTGATCTTCTTCTCTTCTTTCAGATATTAACCACTACCTGGAAATTTGGACTACCTGGAAATGTTGAAGATATTCTATTCTTTGGCTGGCATGGTCAGTGATTCCAGGTGAAGTTCCAAACCTGTTTTGAAGTAAAAGAGATAGACCCCCATACTGTTTTTTCTACTGCTTTTTTTCCATTCTTCCCTTTTTCTCCATAAACCACCTCTTTGAGATCATTCTTTTTCATGCCTTCTCTCCACAATTCCGTACATCAGAAATAGATGCTTTGAGAATTGAGGATAAGAGACTCAAATTAGGGGTTTTGATTTCATAAGAAGAACAACAGCACCATCTGCTGGTTTTCTACATCTCTCCAGCTTTGTTCAAGAACCTTCGTTCTGCCTGTCTCCTAGTTCTTTCTTCTCCTCCCTCCCTCCCTTCTCAGTAATACACAAATATGCAAATGGAAAACTGCGCATTAAGGGAGGAATGATATTCATATAAAGTTATGAAGTACAGGAGATGAGCAGGATGAGACTGAGGGTGGGGTTAAATGCGTCATCAGTTTGGAATCCTTACGTTCCTACAAGAAACCTAAGACCAGCTTCCCCATGAATTCCGTTGACTCTTATCTAGTTCCACTTTGGCCTGACCATTAGTAGATCAGATTTTTGTGTATAGGTAGCATGTAATAAACTTTTAGTGCTTTGAACTCAGCTCTTGTTCCTGGTTTCTTGCACACGACACGGAGAACAGAACATCCCGGCAGACACAAAAAATCAGACCACAAGTGTACAGTTCAAACTAGCTACTTTATTGTTGCATGCCTATTTCATAGGAATCTCCCTAAACTGGCAGCTTTGCCTGGGAAAGTCTAGATCCGTGATGGCGAACCTATGGCATGCGTGCCAGAAATAGCACACAGAGCCATCTCTCCGGGCACGCGGAGCTGTCGCCCATTGCTCTTCCGGGTTCCAGTGTGCTGGCCACCTGGTTTTCACACGCGCGGGAGCACCAGAAACCAGAAGAGCAGCCGCCCAGAGCGCATGCGCATGCCGGGATGATGATCCTCCAGTTTCCGGAGCATGCATGTGTGCCAGCCACCTGGTCTTCCAGTTTCTGGTGCGTATGTGCACGCGAAGACCAGCTGGCCAGTGCGCATGCACGCGCCAGAACCCACAAGGGGAGCAAGAGCAAGGGGAGCAGAGCTGCCAGCCAGGGTGGGCGGGGCAAGGCTTCCCTCCCTCCCGGCCTGAGCGGGCTTCTTGTGTGGCCCCAGCCCTCCAGCCCACGGCACTGCCGCGCATCCGCGATCCGGAGCACCTGGCCAGCTTGGGCGCACGGGGCAGCGGGGCAGGGTTTGCTGGCTGGGCGGCCAGAAACTGGAAGATCGTCTGCTTTTCCAGTTTCCGGTGCGTGTGCGCACTTTGGCACTCAGTGATGAAAAGGTTAGCTGTCACTGGTGTAGATAAACCTGTGTTTTGTGTTTTGCGATAAAGACCCTAACCCTATCCCTTTGAAAAGGTGGCTCCTAATTGCAGTAGAATTAGGAGAAAGAGTAAAATGCAGATAGTTTTCAGCTTACAACCTTTCATTTAGTGACCATTTGAAGTTACAAGAGCACTGAAAAAGTGACTTATGACTGTTTTTCACACTTCATGCCCATTGCAGCATTCCCATGGTCACATGATCAGAATTTGAACGCTGGACATCTGGCATGTATGATTGACAGTTGCAGTGTCCCTGGGACTTTCTGACAAGCAAAGTCAATGGGGAAGCCAGATTCACTTAACAACCATGTTACTAACTTAACAACGGCAGTGACTCACTTAACAACTGTAGCAAGAAAGGTCACAAAATGCGAGCAAAACTCATTTAATAACTATCCTGCTTAACAAGGGAAAGATTTGTCTCAGTTGTGGTCAGAGGTCAAGGGCTGCCTGTAGGTGCATATGTTTGGGAAACTGGAGTTGAATGCTTTGTAGTTTCACAACCTTATCTGCGAATGCCTGACTTGGCATGACAAACAAAAGGTTTTTGTCTCAGTTCCCCGTAAAAGTCAATCACCGTGTGCCCAGTAAGTTTGTAGTCCCATGTGCTACAATAATAAACAGCATCGTCTTCCACTTGAACTCCATTGATCACTAGATTCCAGAGGTTCTGGGAGGCATCAGGGGAAACGCTGAACCTCTCTGGGACCCCAGTTCCCCTACCTTGATCAGTACTGGTATAATAGTGGTACAGAAAACGTGGGATGCCACCTGGTTTCTGCTGGTACCACCTGGCTCTTTCACGGTCGATGGTGTAACCACTGTTCATTCTGCAAGGGATGTTAAATGTTAATCCTGGAGACGCAGACATGGTAGATGGTTGAGTTAATATCAGCTGGGACTCCAAACCTGCAACCAAATAAAAATGAGGAACTATGTTAGTATGTCTTCTGGATGGATCTTAATGAAACAGAGAAGCACCTTCTGCCTCTCTTGAAAACCTTCAACCAATGGTCTGGACTCACCTGAGAAGAGCCATCCCAGGAATAGAACAGAGTAGGCCCACAACATTGTAAGAGGGATGTGCACACCACTGGGTTCTCCTGCCTCTCTTTCCTTCCAAATGCCTTATATTGAATCCCATGGAGGCAAATTCTCCGTTTTTTTATGCAAATATCATCAGCTGAATTATGTTGCACCCTTGTGATGTCACAGGAGGACTCTGGGAGGACTTAGATTTAAAAGGAGGTTTTCCTGTCTACTTAAACTGATCCACAACCAGAAGTGCTTTTCAAAAGGCAACTTGACTGTCTTTGTTTTTTCCTTGAAAACGTTTCATTTTTCATCCAAGAAGCTTCTTCAGTTCTTACCCAAGAACAAGAATTCTGTGCATGCTCAGGAGTTTATCCTTCATCCATTTGGGGATGAATTTTCCAGGTCAATGAGCATCCCTTTTGTCCTCTAACCAGGGTTCCCAGCAACTTGTGTATATTGGTGTGTGAGAATGGCCTTGGGAGACAGGAGGAAGAACCACAATCTGGACAATGGTCAGATAAGAGGCAGCCGAGCCCACAGCAGGAATGGGGACATTGGAAATACCTCCCCAGTTTCTTGGGATGTAAAGGTGATGGGAGAAGAAATGTACTTTCAGACTTGCAAGATTGATCTCAGCTTTTTGAGGCATGCCTAATAAGAAGCATGCCCAATGAGCAAGTTTCTTCTTTATCCTAAAGTTACATTAACAGACATTGCAACTCTGAAAGCATACTTGTCCCAGGTCTCCTTCATCACACAAAGAGGATCCCTTCTGAGATGTTTGCCATTCCTTCTGCAGACATAGTTGACTGATCTGACCATTCCCTGGCTCTTCTCCCTATTTCCCAGAGTCATGCTCACACAGCATTACACAATGTAATCGCCTCTACAGACTACCTGGTAGGAACCTAGTGGAGTTCCTTGTGTATTAGGTTGACCACTGTGAGAACAGACTGCTGGATAAAAGAGGTCAAGGGTCCAATCCAATATTCCCATCAGGTCATTTTTGTGTGTGGCCATGGTATAATGGGAGCTAGTGAGCTGGATGTCAAAGGAGTTTTGAAAACTGAATTTTCCCACCAGTAAAGAATGCATAGTAAGGAATATGATCTTAGCTTGGCAAGGTAGTCCCAATAAGAAGCATGCCCACATTAAAAAAAAAAGTTTCTTCTCTACCATAAAGTTACATTAACAGACTCTCACAAATCTAAAAACATTTCTCCCATGTCGCCTTCATGGCACAAAGAGGATCGCTTCTGAGATGTTTGCCATTCCCACATTCCTGTGCCAGGCTAAGAAGCCTCTTACCTGACCACTCCCTGGCTGTGGTTCTTCCCCTTCTCTCCCAAGGTCATGCTCACACACCTGTCAAGCCTGAATCTGACCTGGCTTCGGGGTTGTTCTATCATGGGTTCTTCTCACATGAATTCAGGTTGACACAGGTTGGAGCTGAAGGGGGAGAGCAGAGGTCTTCAGACAAAACAACATAGTTCACCGATGAGTCAGATGCATTCCAATGTCTGGCTGGCCAGAGGAGGAGGAGAGACGTCGCCAAGCAACCAGTCTCAGCCTGTCAGGGCAGGCCTGGCAGGAAAGAAACGAGGCAAACACAAGTCAACCACAACTGCGGCAAAACTGTGAGTTCAATTCCTATCTACAGGCCCAGCCTCAGAACGTGGCGAGACGGCATCTATGAAGTCCATGTAAAGTCAGCGATGGGAGCATCTGCCTTCCAGTGCTGCTTTTCAACTGTACACCTCACCCCCCAATCACCCAGTGGCCACACACACCCAGCAGCCAACATCTGGCTCTGCAGGTTAGGATCCGGTCAGTCCAATGTCCATAGAGGCTTCCCTGGTGGCGCTCCAGGCCATTGTTGTTTGAAACAGCCCCGTTTGCAAGGAGCTGCCTGAAACCGCGCCAGATGCATCAGCTGTGAGGCGGCTTGGCGGCCACAGGGAACCAGCTGAGAGGCACAGGAGGAGTTCGTCACAGCCCAGGCTCGTCTGCACCCACTACCACGTCATCCGCCGGTGCTCCTGCAAGCTTGGCTGCCATCGCCCCGCCGTGTTGCACCACCCCCAGGTATGGCGAGCCCATGCACTGGGCTCGACAACCAGCTCTTGTCACGATTGGACAGCATGACATTGTTTTGAAAAAAATAAGAAACTCTTACTTTAAGTGGGGTGGAAAGTGTGGGAACCTTTAGTACTGGCTTTCCACCAGTTCGTGCCAAGATGATGTATCTAAATAAATTTGTTCTTTGAGGAACTGAAATGCCTCGGAGTTCAATTTGTGATGGATACATTAATTGGAACCTGACAATACCATTACACACCGTGATTGCTTTTGCAGACCACCTGGTGGGAAGCTAGAAGACTTCCTTGGGTGGTTGATTGGCCAAAGTGAGAACAGACTGCTGGACAAAAGAAGCCAGGGTCCAATCCTGCAGGGCACTGTTTTGGTGGCCGTGATAAAATGGTAGCCAGTGAACCGGATGTCAATGGAGTTTGGAATACTCAATTCTCCCACCTGTAAAGAATCCACAGTGAGAAACTCTCCATCTCAAGGAACCTTAGGGTGCATTTTAATATGTAGAACTATCTTTGAAAGACCCTCCTGGTCAAAATTGTATTTCATTATTTATGCCAAAAATTCCACATTATTCTTCCCAAACAAGGTAAGTGTAGGCCATATCTGGAATGCCTGAAATTCTTTAAAATTGCCTTTGTGGCGTTGTCCAAAAACATTCACCTACAGTCTCATTTATTACGGTCTTCCTTGGAGTAAGAATACTACAAACTTCTGAACTTGGTTCAATTCCTGCTGTGAGGTTTTTATCTCAGTTCCCCACCCTAATGAACAGCTGTGCAACCCACTGCCTCCCCAAACAACGCAATAATAAGTCGCATCATCTTCCAGCTGGCTTTCCGTGATGATCAGGGACATGGTGTTTGCTGACTTTGAACCAGAGAAGCGGGCTGGGATGCCACTGGCCCTGGAACCTGTGGCATACATTAAGAGACGTGGAACTTCTTCTGACTTCTGCTGGATCCATAGCGGGTAATTGTTGTCTGTGATGGTTCCAGCACTGTAGCTACATGACAAAACGACTGTCTCTCCTGGGGCTACCAACTCTGGATCTTTCAAGTTCTTCAGCTGCTGGACACTGAGATCTGAAAGAGATTATGAAAGGGGGGAAAGAATGGAACAAGATCACAGAGGAAAATATCGAATGATTGTATGCTTGACACTATAGCAGGTCATTAGAGGCCTGTAAGGTTTATCCCTCCCCTGGAGTAATTAAAAATCCCTCACTGAAGGAGGAGAGGATGGTGAAGAGCAGAAGGACCCAAGCCATGGTGGAAAGACAGCTAATCTTCTGGAAGGACAGGAATCACTAACTGGTCTTCTCCAAGACCCACTTAAACCCCTCTGAGGTCAAGTCTGCCAACCCTTCATGCAAATCAATTGCTTTTTAAGTCCAGGCTGTGGGTGAAGAGGTGCATAAAATCAGCAAATGGCTTTTTGCTGCCCCCTTTTGGATGAAGGTGGAGGTGGATTGTTTATAATACCTATAGCAATACCACTTACACTTATATACCACTCCATAGTGCTTTGCAGTAATCTCTAAGTGATTTACCATGTCAGCATATTATCCCCAACAATCTGGGTCCTCATTTTACTGACCACGGAAGGATGGAAGGTTGAGTCAACCTTGAGCCCGTCGGGATTGGACTCCTGACTGCAGGCAGAGTTTGCCTGTAATGCTGCATTCTAACCACTGAGCCACCACACTGCCTCACCCTATAAGCTCCGATGACCACAAAATTAGGATGACCTGTGCCATGACTTTATTGCACAAAGGACATCATTATATAATTTGGTGGCATGACATAGTTATGCAAGTACATTTTGAAACATTTCTGTGAGGATGTCACAATATATGCACACATTGTCCTTTTCCTCTTGAACATGCTAGTGTGTGTGCATAAAATGCACAATAGAATACAGAATAACAGAGTTGGGAGGGACCATTGAGGTTTTCTAGTCCAGCCCCCTGCTCAAGCATGAGACCCTATAGCATGCCGGACAAATGGCTGGCCAATCTCTTCTTGAAAACCTTGAGTGATGGAGCACCCGCAACCTCCAGAGACAAGGAGTTCCTCTGATTAATTGTTCTCACTAATATGAGAAGAATTAACTTGGTTAGTGAATTAATTAACCATGCAGTAAGAACAGTATGAATGCATATGTTTATATCTGTGTTTGTATGGATCTCTGTGATTTTATGTGTGCATGCATGTGCATGTGTAAATACATGTGTATGGACAGGGTGTCTTAGAACCAAGGAGTCCCAGAATAATTACCTAGCCTGCTAAATTTTCTTCACAGATGGGTTCCCATTTCTTTTTTTTCCCCTTTGGCACATGATTGTGGACAGGATCCAGCCACAGGCCACCAGAACGTCATGTCCTAATAGCCTTAGCAATGGCACTTAGACACCACTTCACAGTGCTTTACAGCCCTCTCTAAGCAGTTTTACAGAGTCAGCCTATTGCCCCCAACAATTTGGGTCCTCATTTTTTTGACCTCAAAAGGATGGAAGGTGGAGCCAATTTTGAGCTGGTCAGGATCGAACTGCTGGCATTGGGCACGAGTCGGCCTGCAATACTGCATTCTAACCACTGTGCCACCACGGTTCCTAATTCTGCAACAGGTAAAAATCCAAGTGGAAGATAGCAATTGTTTCTTTCATTTTTACTTTGTCCTATGCTTTATTGACATGGGTTGTGTAAGGGAATGTTTCTGTTCAAATTTTGGGGCAGCAACATCAAATCGTGGCAAAGGACGATGAACAATCTCAGGCCCTTTTAAGGAGACTTGAAATTATTCAAAGCACCTAAAGACATGATGGCAAACCTATGGGACGTGTGCCAGAAGTGGCACGCAGAACCCTCTCTGTTGGCACTAGTGCCATCGCCAGCTGCTCTTCTGCTTTCGTGCGCCAGCCAGCTGGTCTTTGTGGGCGCCAGAGCACCAGAAAATGGCTGAAAATGGCCCAAAAAACAGCCCAAAAATGGCCTGGAAAACAGCCTGGAAAACAGTCTGAAGAATGGCCTCAAAACGGCCCAAAAAAATGGCCAAAAACAGCCTGGAAAATGGCCCTGAAAACAGTCCGAAAAACGCCCACAAATGGTCAAAAACCAGGCGTGTGAACGCCGGACAGCTGGTCTTCAGGTTTCCGGTGCTCCAGTGTGCGCACATGCACACACATGCACGCACATGCACGCGTGTGGGCACTCGATGCCGAAAAGGTTCGCCATCACTGACCTAAAGCATTGAAGGTGTGACTTTGGTCAATAATTAGCACGAACAGTTGTAGAAATGGAAGTGATGTATTTTGGCAATTAAGTCCAGTGCTTTGCAATGGGGGTTCCTAATTGCAAGAGAAATAGAAGAAATAGTAAAACTATCTGCCTATGTTTTGGGAATTGAGTTCAGTGCTTTGTATGTTCACGACTTCACCTGCAGATGCCTGATGTGGTGTGACAAGCAAAAGGTTTTTGTCTCAGTTCCCCTTAAATATCAATCACTGTGTACCCAGTAAGTTTGTAGTCCCATGAGGCACAATAATAAACAGCATCGTCTTCCACTTGAACTCCATTGATCACTAGATTCCAGAGGTTCTGAGAGGCATCAGGGGAAACGCTGAATCTCTCTGGGACCCCAGTTCCCCTACCTTGATCAGTACTGGTATAATAGTGGTACAGAAACCGTGGGATGCCACCTGGTTTCTGCTGGAGCCACCTGGCTCTCTCACTGTTAATGGTGTAGCCACTGTTCATTTGACAAGGGATGTTAAATGTTAACCCTGGAGATGCCGACATGGAAGAGGGTTGAGTTAATATCATCTGGGACTCCAAACCTGCAACCAAATAAAAATGAGGAATTATGGTAGCGTGTCTACTGGTTGGATCTTGACGGAACAGACAAGCATCTTCTGCCTCCCTTGAAAACCTTCAACCAATGGTCTGGACTCACCTGAGAAGAGCCATCCCAGGAACAGAACAGAGTAGGCCCACAACATTGTAAGAGGGATGTGCATTCTGTTGGGTTTTCCTGCCTCTCTTTCCTTCCAAATGCCTTATATTGAATCCCATGGAGGCAAATTCTCCACTTTTTAATGCAAATATCATCAGCTGAACTGTGTTTGGCTCTCTGCTGCACCCTTGTGATGTCACAGGAGGACTCTGGTAGGACTTAGATTTAAGAGGAGGTTTTCCAGGCTACTTAAACTGATCCACACATTCTAGGGTGATTCTTTATTGAGAAAAATGTTGTTCTGTACAAAAAGTGCTTTTCAAATGGCAACTTGCCTTTGTTTGTTTTTTCCTTGGAAATGTTTCATTCTTCATCCAAGAAGCTTCTTCAGTTTTTGGATGAGAACTGAAGAAGCTTCTTGGATGAGAAGTGGAACATTTTTAAGGAAAAACAAAGAAAGTCCAATTCCAGGGCTCTTCCTATAAACTCCAGTGACCTCTAAATTAGGATAACCTGTGCCATTTTATTGGATAAAGTACATAATTATATAATTAGGTGTCATGACATAGTTATGCACATAATTTGAATCAGGAGCAATTTCCTGACAGTTGGAACAGTTAATCAGTGGAACGACTTGCCTCCAGAAGATGTGAATGTTCCAACACTGGACGTTTTTAAAAAGAGTTTGGACAACCATTTGTCTGAAATGTGATAGGGCTTCCTGCCTGAACAGGAGGCTGGACTAAAAGACCTCCAAGGTCCCTTCCAACTCTGTTAATCTGTTCTTCTGTTAAACCATGGCATGGTGTCTCTGCTTTGTTTTCAGGACAATTTATATTCTCTCCCGCATTACATAGTACTCAAAACAATACCCAGTTAATCTACCCAGGATGGAGGAAGAAATAGTTGGGGTACCCTTCTGTCAGGAGGAATCTAGCCAGAGAGAAAAGATGAAACATCTTGATTGTCATTCATGAGATCTTCCTAGCTCTTCTTATGTAAATTGTAGTACTGTGTTACTGTGGTTACCAGCTAAAAGCATCTGTTGTTGGGCAATAGTGCCTTCTAGAGATACATAAACCATTTCTTGCCTTATACGGAAAGTTGACAGTGGTTTGTGGTTCAGCTTGAGTAAATTGAGTCAATTCCCCTGGGAGGAAGTGAGGAAGTGACAAGCCGTGTGGTGTACTTCCAGCTTGGTTTACAAGAGGCCAAATAAAATGACTATAAGGAGCAACAATAGAGTAAGATGAAACTTTAAATTGTCATGTTGTCCAGGAGTAGAGTAAAATTATTCCAGATCTATATTTCTTTATCTACTATTAGATAAAGTGAGGCAGCAAATTTTGAGAGGGGACAGATATAACTGGCTTGATATCTGTATAACTGGCTTGATATCTGTGTATCAAGTGTAATTGGCCAGTGTAACTGGCTTTGTAACTGTGGTGGAATGCAATCTGGATTCCCAAGAAGGAGAGTCTACATTCCAAAGGGCAGTGGAGCATGGAATGTTTGGTAGGAAGGAAGAGGATTAAGTTAGCTCTTCCCTAGTGGTTCCCAGAGTATATCTGTTATGATGCAAACAGTTGCTTTAGTCTGGCAAGATTCTGTCCATAGGCAAAGAACTATAAAGAAAACTACTCAGAAGTCACTCCAAGTGTCTTTCTAGGTTCCTGGAAGAACCAAGATCCTGTATCTAAAACAGGATTGGTACCAACTAATTCTTCACCTCGAGTTGCAAAAGTATAAAATATGACTGTTGCATCATATCAGTTAGTCTTTCCATTATCCTCATTTGATGTTTACAACAGATTTGTAATTTATTCTCTGAAAAACACTCCAGAACTGAATATTGAGCATTGTCTTACCGTGCCTTCATCACATCCTTGAGTCCACTTTGGTGATCTCCTTAAAATTCAATATTTCTTTATACTGCAAGTCCTAGCAACTGTTGGGTTGGGAGAAAGCATCTTTTCTGACTTCCCTGGCAAAGAAGGGCTACCAGTGTAGTTACTACTGCAAAAAGAAAAGGAAAGGAAAGGGGGGTTTTGTCTCACTTCCCCTTTCAATGAACAGCTGGGTCAGTTGTTCCCAGTCCAGATGGCACAATAATAAGTAGCCTCATCTTCTATCAAGGCCCCTTTGATAGTCAAGGACATCGTTTTCCCCGATAGAGAGGCAGAGAAACAGTCTGGGACACCAGGTGGTCTGATACTGGTGTAGCAGATCACTGTCTGAGGTCTTGTCTCAGGTTTCTTCTGGATCCACAAAGGATCATGTCCATCAGTAATGTCTCCAACACTGAATGTGCAAGACAAGGTGATTGTTCCTCCCAAAGACACAAATTGTGGGTCCTTCTGACTCTCTAGTTGCTGGGCACTGGGACCTATAAGAGAAGAAAGGCATGGTTGAACTGTTGAGGTTGCAACTGACCAGACAAGTAGGTTAGTGTCTGTGTACGCATTATTTCCAGATAATGTTTCACCAAAGGACATTTCCCTCACCAATGGAGATAAGGATTGGGAAGAGAAGCAGCATCCATGACATTGTGTACAAAGCTGAAGGGTTAAAACTCTTCTTAGTGCCAAGTGTTCTGTCCTTGTTCTCCTACCAGTATCTCTTAAATCCACAGAGGACAGACTCTCCATGCAAATGAGTGGGTCTTGAATTAACCTTGTCTGTCATTGGAAGGGTATTGAGTGGTGCAGTGGCCTAGAGGTGGAGCTCTCCCCTCACAATTGGGAGGCTGTGAGTTCGATCCTAGGTATCGGCAGATATTTCTCTCTCTCTGGGCACAATGAGTAATTATCTGCTACGAACTCTGCATTGGTGACAGGAAGGGCATCTGGCCAGTAAACCCTGAGCTCCATTCAGTTGCCCCGATTCCACCCCAATGCAAGAGATTACGGGGTCATTAAAAGACAAAAGAAAAAGGTCATTGGAAGGGTATTAACCAACTATAAGGAAGAAAGCTCTACAGTGTTGCTATGAATTTTGGATCATGTGTGCTTTTATGCTCTATAGTCACTGGACACTGGGATCAAAAAGATCAAGTGATCGAAAAATGCATACGAAGTCCTTGGTGCTCTCTGAGCTTGGTTGCTTCCTTCAGATGTTTCATTACTCAAACTAGTTAACATCACCAGGGCTAGTCTGACCCCGCCCCCATTTCAATCATAAAATATATTTACTGTCTTCCTAACACTGCAGTGCAGAGTTCTCTGCATCTGTGGAAGTAAAGAAATAAAGAAATGGGCATAATTTTCAAGCTAGAAGTGAAACGCGAGGACACTCATACAAGGGTCAAGAGAAAAATATGAGATTACATGTTCCATCCAGTCAGAAAGAAAGAGAAATATATTTTTCAAAAAATAAATAAATCCCTAAAGGTTCCAGGAACTGGATCACATCCCAGCAATGCTTTGCAGTCTCCATCTGTGATAACTGATGAGTCACCTACAGTAGATTCACTGATTGACTATGTGCCCTCAAGCTGGTGTCAAGACAAAGTGACTGTTTAGATAGACCTTCTCCAGAACTATCAGCCCCCAACCGGAGAAACTCAAACTTGCCTCTTTTTAATAAGGTTTAGGATGGAAACTATGAAAGACCAACAGTGACATCTAGTGTCCAGAGACTTGCAAGTAAGATACTCTTCAAGGACACATGTGTGAAATAGCCAGGGGAACCTACTTCACACGCTCTCCTCTTGGTGGCGGAAGGGAGCAAAGATGGTTGAAACTGCTTATTTTTCATTCATTCCATTTTGTCCACTTCTGTTTTCTCATGTGAGATGTGTAGGAAGCTCCTGAGTCAAGCAAATCTGCAGCCCCTCAAATATTGGAACACTGCTATCATGTTGGTAAATTGAGGATTACCAGTTGATTATACATCTGAAGTGTTTGTGTTTCTGGTAAGGAAGAATTCTTGTGTCTCCCACTGGCAAGTAAGACATTGAGTCTATACATACATGAATTCAGCCTATAAATTTAATCCTCCGTGAATAATGTCCAGAGAATTGCAACTAAGATTCTCTTTCATGCATATCTGTGAAATAGCAAAGAGAACCCAGTTCACACACTCCCCCCTGTCAATCGAGGGCAGATAAACTCCTGTTTCGATGTCACTCACTTTGATTTCCTATATTCACTGATATTTGAAGATTTACCTTAGTTTGGTTTATTTCTTCCTGCGTTTGCAACTTGGCCCAAGCTATCATGGTTGATGTCATGAGAAGCAACCTAGAACCTAGACAGAACAATTATTCAGTGGAACTACTTGCCTCCAGAAGTTGTGGGTGCTCCATCAATGGAGATTTTAAAGAAGAGACTGGATAGCCATTTGTCCGGGATGGTATAGAGCAGGGGTGCTATTCAGCAGGTTCTGACAGGTTCTGGAGAACTGGTAGTGGAAATTTTGAGTAGTTTGGAGAACCGGCAAATACCACCTCTGGCTGGCCCCAGAGTGGGGTGGGAATGGAGATTTTGCAGTATCCTTCCCCAGGAGTGGGATTTTGCAAGTATCCTTCCCCAGGAGTGGGAAGGGAATGGGGATTTTGCAATATCCTTTCCCCAGGAGTGGGGTGGGAATGGAGATTTTGCAGTATCCTTCCCCTGGAGTGGGGTGGGAATGGGGATTTTGCAGTATCCTTCCCCTGCCACGTCCACCAAGCCACGCCCACCAAGCCACGCCCACCAAGCCACGCCCACCAAGCCACGCCCACAGAACCTGTAGTAAAAAAAATTTGAATCCCACCACTGATATAGAGTCTCCTGCTTGAGCAGGAGGTTGGACCAAGAAAACCTCCAACATGCCTTCCAATGCTATGTTATTCTGCTTGCATGTATCTCTTTAAAAAGCTCTTTTCTTCCACGCACCTGTGCCCATCATTCTTTGCTGCATGGGAGAACGGTTTGTGGGTGGAAATGAATCGAACGTATCTCTTTGGCTCAGAATCACTCATCACAGCATAAAGTATGGTGTTGGTTTTGTCTGCTGTAGTAAACGAGAGGAGGTTTTTGTCGCACTTCCTCATAAGATTTACCACAGTGGAACTTGTTGTTGGCTAAGTTCCAGCTAGCGCAGTAATAGTCTCCTTCGTCTTCTGCTACCGCATCAATGATGGTCAAAGATCCTACGGGCCCAATTCTGGTGGCTGTGAACCGATCTGAGATCCCGTCTCCTCTAGGGCAGCCATCACAGTGGACAAAGCGAGGAGCTTCTTTAGACAGCTGTTGGTACCAGCCAATGTTGTGCAAAGCCTGAGTTGTTCTGCAGGACAGCCTAACGGTTTGTCCCAGGGACATGGAGGTGGAGGGAGGTTGAAACCAAGTGGACTGACCCTCAATGCCTTTCAAGAGGGGTGGGGGGAAACAAAGAGGAGGGAGAGAGAGAAACACTGTGAAACTGATGGATCTTGCTTTGATCTTAGCTATTTCTTAGATCTTATGAGAAGCATAGCCCACTTCCCTTTTGGGCCCAAGGATAAATAGCAATCAGCACCTCACCTGTGCCACAGGTGAGAACCGCCAAGAAAATCAGAGCCCAGCTCATGGTCAACTTTGGCAAGGAACCGTCCTTGGAGGTGGACACTGATAACCTTCTTCAGATCTTCTCCCTTCCTTTCCTTAAATACCCCAGCTTTGTCCCTTCATGCAAATGACATCAGCCCTCATTGGTTCTACTAGATTCTTTTGTTCCCTTGACACATGATGAGGTCTTCTAGCTTAGCCAATGACCAAAGGACACATTTGCATAGAAGACATTCAGAAACAGAGAAAGAATTAAACCTCTGGAGTCATCAGTTCTTCAGTCAAAGGCCTGACTGCCATGTCGTATGGACCAGTAAAATTATTTGATTTATTTCCATTTTGACTGAAATCAAACAAATTATGTATGTATTAAATTGAGAGTGCCACCCATCTCACACATGAGCAACTTTGGGTGGCTTAGAGTATCAAACTGATTTTATTTCAATTATTTAATGAATTACATCAGTTAAGTAAAATTTATTTCAACTTTGTCTGACCCTAAGAACATGGGATTAAACTGAAAATTAGAAGTTGTTTGAGCTTCCCCGTTGCCATTTTCATTCATGCTATGAGACTGTGTTTTCTAAAATACATAAAACATATTTCTCTAGCTCCACTATGTACCTTGGATAATGTGCAGGGGGGAAAATCTAATGCTAATTAACACTCCTGGGATTACATATTTGTTTTTCCCATCCCCCTAGATAACGTTTGTTAGCTTTAAGGGGAGTGGTTCCTGGATATTTTTTCCCAGATTTCCATACCATATAAATCTTTGAAAAATGCCTTTCTGTGTCATAGGTGGCACTCAAAATCCACAAAATATGGATTGTGAGATCTCTGGTGTTTTCTGAATGTGGTTGTTTTCTTGCAGACATTTTATTATGAAAATTAGGTAATATCATCAACACCTGATCTACTTGGGTAAGGAAACATCTGCAAGAAAACCACCAAGCTCAGAGAGCATTGAGGACTGCACAGTCCTCCTCCTCCTCCTCCTCCTCCTCCTCCTCCTCCTCCTCCTCCTCCTCCTCCTCCTCCTCCTCCTCCTCCTCCTCCTCCTCTACAAATCCAACTCACTCTTATGACCTAGTTGGGTAATGAAAAACCTGTACAAGATGTACTACCGATGGCATTTACCTCCAGCGAGATTGGCCAGAATGTATCCAAACCTATCTCCCAAATGTTGGAAGTGTAATTATAAAATTGGATCATATTATCACATGTGGTGGACTTGCCCCGTCATAAAGAAATTTTGGTGTAAAATCCAGAAATGGTTAGAGGAAATTACAGAATTGAAACTAAATTTGAAACCAGAAATATTTTTTCTGGGAATTCTGGACCTGAAAATCGAGAAAAAATATTACTACATTATATTGCACATACTTACCGCAGCTAGAATTAGCCTTGCACAATATTGGAAACAAATTGATATACCCACCGAAAATATAATAATTAAGAAAATTCTTGACTGTGCTCAGCTAGATAAAATGACTATGGAATTAAATGAGAGAGAGGATTTGGAATACTATGAAATTTGGAGTAAATTATATGATTGGCTTGAAAAGAGAAACCAAAATAATTAAATTAGTAAATAATTAAATTAGTATTGAAAATATTACGATGTTAAAATATTATAACTACGTTAATGAAATAGTAATTAATCATGCAAATGAAAAAGATTACATAAGCACGAGATTAATGTCGATATAAATTGCTGTAATATAACCCTAGAGGTTATGTAGTGTATTTTGTATTGTGTTATTTTGTTTTGTCTACTTTTGTATATGTCTTTTTATGTCGCTTTTTAAATGTAAATACTGGAATAAAAACTTTTTTTTAAAAAAAGAAAAATCTGCAAGAAAACCAAGCCCAGAGAGCATCAAAGACCCCACAGTCTTCCTCCTGCTCCTCCTTCCCCTCCTCCTCCTTCTCCTTCTCTTCTTCTTTCCGTCCTCCATTTCTCCGTCGTTCCTCCCCTCTCCCTCCCTCCCTCCTTCCCTTCCTTCCTTCCTTCCTTCCTTCCTTCCTTCCTTCCCTCTCTGTCTCCCTCCTCCTCCTCTCCACAAACCCTACTTACTCTGATGATGTTTCATAGTTATGTTTATACTTATATCTGTTATCTAATACATGCTTGATGAAATAAATAAATAAATAAATACATACATAAAATAAAATATAATAAAATAAAATAATATGGAATATTACCAAAATGCAAATTGCTTATATGGTGCAATAAACATGAGCCTGATGCCAATGCAGTTAGTTATTTTTATGTTTCAGGGGGAAAACCCCTCTGGTGACCAAACTGGTGCTTGGAACCATCATGCGCAGAATACAGGAAGCTTGAGAGTCTCCTCTTGCTCCTTAGTGGTCTTGTTTAGGCCAAAAATACAGAAAACCAGTAGATGGAAGCAAAAATTTGCAAAGGGGTATGCTACCATCTAGTGGCCATCTGTGTTTCAGCAGCTCAGATAAGGTTTTGCCTCTTACCTTAACCCTACCTTGAAGTATCATACA
>QLTV01001195.1:163487-174545 GCA_003457575.1 Thermophis baileyi | reverse complement strand
TCTATTCTATTCTATTCTATTCTATTCTATTCTATTCTATTCTATTCTATTCTATTCTATTCTATTCTATTCTACCTACTGTACTCTATTTGCAAGCCAGCTGTTTTCATTGGATTAGCAATCTGAAGCCTCAGGGCTCTTGGCTTCCCCTACAACCATCACCCTCCTTCGTTGTGAAACAGAGCATGTAGCAGATGGAAATGAAACTGCGTGAGTGTCCGTCACATCTGTTCAGTTGAAGCATCCTTAGTCACAGGTCAAGGTATGTTGCTTGGTGTTTCAGGCTGAAGAGGCAGCGAGGAGGTTTTTGTCACGCTTCCCCATAAGAATGTACCACCGTGCAACAGGGTAGCTCCACTGTTCCAGTTACCACAGTAATAATCTGCCTCGTCTTCAGTCTGCGCATTGGTGATGGCCAAAGATCCTGTACTCCCAGATCTGGTGGCAGTGAACCGATCTGGGATCCCTTCTCCCCTGCTACTGCAGCCATCACAGTGGACAAAATGAGGGGCTTGTCCTGGTTTCTGTTGATACCAGCCAATGTTGTAGGAACTGTGAGTTGTTGAACAGGAGAGTGTAACGGTTCCACCCAGGGACACAGAGCTGGAGGGAGGCTGAGTCCAAGTGGACTGACCCTCAATGCCTTTGAGAGTTGAGGGAGAAAAAGAAAGAAATAGTGTTAAACTGGTGCACCTTCCTTTGCTCTTAGACCTTTCCATGGGACCCTGTTTGTATGAATCACAATCAAATCCTCTCTTGGCCCAGGAAAACTTTACCTGTGCAATAAGTGAGGAGTGCAAGGAAGGCCACAGCCCAACCCATGGTCAACTTAGGCAAGGAATGTCCTTTTAGGAAAGAAAATTACAACCTTCTTTAGATCTTTCCTTTTCTTTCCTTAAAAACTTCTGCTTGGCCACTTCATGCAAATGAGATTTGCACCAATTGGTTCTACTACAATTTTTTTATTCCCGCAAAGCATAATGAGGTCTTTAGCTTAGCCAATGACCATAGATATATTTGCATAGAGGCAGTTCAGAAACTAAGGAAGAGTTAAATGCTTGGATTCACCAGCACTTAGAAAAGGTCTAACCACCATGTCATGGACGAGGGGAACAATTGGATTTATTTAGAATTTATTTAATGTTTAGAAAAAGAGATAAGAATGAAAATTAATCATTGTTTACTCTTCCCCATTGCCACTTTCATTGATATATCAGATTCTATTTTCTAAACTGAGAACAACAAATTAATGCTAGTCATTCTTCAGTGATGGATGGATGGATGGATGGATGGATGGATGTCTCATGCCCCAAGTCTTCCTATATTGTATGCTATTACAAAGGGATTCATGGATAATTATTCAGAGGTTCCCTTATTATAAACCTTGTTTGAAAAATACTCTTTTGTGCCTTAGGCCAGACTCCAAAGTCAGCAAAATAGGGATTATAACAAATATTTATCTACAATTTCAACTTCTACTGGTGCAGAATTAACTGATCAGTTTGTGCCAAGCTCATCCCAGCTAAAACCTTCTTGCTTCTGAAGGTCTGCTTGATGTCACACTTTGGGAAATAAATGTGGCAGTAAACCATTTCTATTTTTTTTAATTAAAAGAGCAATCTGAGGGAATATGGCTATGGGATTCCCATAAAATCATACTTTTCATCACGAATACAGCAGTGAAACGTTTTCAAATATAACTTATTTGCAAAACCAGCTCTTTCCATCAGATTAGCAACCCGAAGCCTCAGAGCTCTGGGCTTCCCCTACACCTATCACCCTTCTTGATTGTCAAAGAGAACATGTAGCAGAGGGAAATGAAACCCCATGAGGTTCTCTCATATCTGTTCAGCTGAAGGGTCCCCAGTGTCAGGTCAAGGTATGTTGCATTTGGCTTCAGGCTGAAAGGCAGAAAGGAGGTTTTTGCCACACTTCCCCATAAGAATTCACCACTGTGCAACTGGGTAACTTCTGTGTTCCAGCTAGCACAGTAATAATCTGCCTCGTCTTCAGCCTGGGCATTGGCAACGGCCAGAGATCCTCTACTCCCAGATCTGGTGTCAGTGAACCGATTTGGGATCCCTTCTCCCCGGTTACTACAGCCACTACAATGGACAAAACGAGGGGCTATTCCAGATTTCTGTTGATACCAGTAGATGCTGTGGAGACTCTTGAGTTTTTGTGCAGGAGAGCGTAATGGTTCCACCCAGGGACACAGAGCTGGAGGGAGGCTGAGTCCAAGCGGACTGACCATCAATGCCTTTCAAGAGATGGGGAAGAAAAAGAAAGAAATATTATAAATACGATGCACTGCCCTTTGTTCTTGGACATTTCCATGGGACCCTGTTCTTATGAGAATCACAATCAAATCCTCTCTTGGTGCAGGAAAACTTTACCTGTGCAGTAAGTGAGAAGTGCAAGGAAGACCACAGCCCAACCCATGGCCAACTTTAGCAAGGAATAATCTTTTAAGGAGGACAATTATAACCTTCTTCAGATCTTCTCCCTTCCTTTACTTAAATGCCCCAGCTTTTTCCTTTCTTGCAAATGAGATCTGAACTCATTGGTTCTAATAGATTTATTCCCACAAAGCATAATGAGGTTTTCTATCTTAGCCAATGGCCATAGGACATATTTACAGAGAGGCGGTTCAGAAACTAAGGAAGAGTTAAATGCTTACATTTAACTAGTAAAGGTCTGACCGCCATGTCATGGACAAGGAGAACCACTGGATTTATTTCAACCTTATTTCACGTTAAGAAAAACTCTATTATTCTATTTCATCATTCTGTTATTCTTTCTATGATCATGTGTATCCATCCTATCAAGCCCAAAGAAAGTTTGGAATGGTATAGGATCTCCTGCCATGGGAAAGGGTTGGACTAGGAGACCTCCAAGTTCCCTTCTTTTTATTATTCTGTGTTCTATATTCCCCTAAATATATGTATTTTTGCTAATCAAAGAACAAAAAACTAAGGCTAGTCATTCTTTAATAGTTCACTGTTTGTTTGTTTGTTTGTTTGTTTGTTTGTTTGTTTGTTTGTTTGTTTGTTTGTTTGTTTGTTTGTTTGTTTGGTTGTTTGGTTGGTTGTTTGTTGTGGAGTGAAAGCTTAAGGCTCAGGGCCCAAACACACAATTCATTTCAATATGTAGCCCTCAATATGTACATAAAGCCTTCAATGGATGGATGGATGGATGGATGGATGGATGGATGGATGGATGGATGGATGGATGGATGGATGGTTGGATGGATGGATGGATGGATGGATGGATGGATGGATGGATGTCTCATCCCCAAAATCTTTCTATATTGTATCCTTTTATGGACTGATTCATGGATAATTCTTCTTTACTATAAACCTTCTTTGAAAAATATGATTCTGTGCCATGGGCTCAACTCCAAGTCAGCAAAATAGGGATTATAACCAATATTTATATAAAGTTTAGACTTCTACTGATGTCGAATTAATTGATCAGTTTGCACCACGCCCATCCCTGCTAAAACCTTCTTGCTTCTGAAGGGCCACTCTACTTCGGGAAATAAATGTGGCAGTAAACCATTTTCTTTTTTTTTTTTCAGTTAGGAGAGCAATGTGAGGGAATATGGCTATGGGATTCCCATAAAATCATACTTTTCATCACGAATACAGCAGTGAAACTTTTTCAAATATAACTTATTTGCAAAACCAGCTCTTTCCATCAGATTAGCAACCCAAAGCCTCAGGGCTCTGGGCTTCCCCTACACCCATCACCCTTCTTGATTGTCAAAGAGAACATGTAGCAGATGGAAATGAAACTGCATGAGGTTCTCTCATATCTGTTCAGTTGAAACATCCTCAGTCACAGGTCAAGGTATGTTGCTTGTGTTTCAGACTGAAAAGACTTTTTGTCACACTTCCCCATAAGATTTGACCACCGTGCAACTGGGTAACTGCACTGTTCCAGCTACCGCAGTAATAATCTGCCTCGTCTTCAGCCTGTGCATTGGTGATGGTCAAAGATCCTGTACTCCCAGATCTGGTGGCAGTGAACCGATTTGGGATCCCTTCTCCCCTGCTACTGCAGCCATCACAATGGACAAAATGGGGGGCTGTTCCTGGTTTCTGTTGATACCAGCCAATGCTGTAGGTACTCTGAGTTGTGCAGGAGAGCGTAATGGTTCCACTGAGGGACACGGTGCTGGAGGGAGGCTGAGTCCAAGCGGACTGACCATCAATGCCTTTCAAGAGATGGGGGAGAAAAAGAAAGAAATACTGTTAAACGGATGCACCTTCCTTTGCTCTTAGGCATTTCCATGGGATCCTGTTCTTATGAATCACAATCAAATCCTCTCTTGGTGCAGGAAAACTTTACCTGTGCAGTAAGTGAGAAGTGCAAGGAAGACCACAGCCCAACCCATGGTCAACTTTGGCAAGGAATAATCTTTTAAGGAGGCTAATTATAACCTTTAGATCTTCTCCTTTCTTTTCTTAAATGCCTCTGCTTGGCCCCTTCATGCAAATGAGATCTGCACCGATTGGTTCTACTACAGTTTTTTATTCCCACAAAGCATAATAAGGTCTTCTAGCTTAACCAATGATGTTAGGAGATATTTTCATAAAGGAGGTGTTGAAACCGAAGAATTAAATACTTGGATTCCCCATCCCTTAGTAAAAGTCTGAGCACCATGTTATGAACGAGTTAGAACTATTGGATTTATTTCAACCTTATTTCACCTTAAGAAAAAGGGATAAGAAAGAAAATTAATTATTGTTTGTTCTTCCCCATTGAAGTTTCATTGATGATGTCAGTGAACACCTTTCTCTGTATATATAATTTCATTAATGTAAAGGAAGTTAATGAATGTTAATGAATGCCCTTGATTTTTTATCCTGTTCACCCTCAAATTTTGCATGGTCTTAAGTGAAGTAATGAGGGGGACGCGGTGGCTCAGTGGCTGATCTTGTCAATCAGAAAGGTCAGCAGTTTGGCAGTTCCAATCCCTAGCGCCGCATAACGGAGTGAGCTCCCATTACTTGCCCCAGCTTCTGCCAACCTAGCAGTTCAAAAGCATGTAAAAATGCAAGTAGAAAAATAGGGACCACTTTGGTGGGAAGGTAACAGCGTTCCGTGCGCCTTTGGTGTTTAGTCATGCCGGCCACATGACCACGGAGACGTCTTAGTACAGCGCTGGCTCTTCGGCTTAGAAACGGAGATGAGCATCGCCCCCTAGAGTCGGGAACGACTAGCACATATGTGCGAGGGGAACCTTTACCTTTAAGTGAAGTAACTCCTGGATAATTCTTCCTAGGTTTCTTTATTGTATACCTTCTTGGGAAAATTCTTTGTGGTGCCATAACCTGCAGCCAAAGTCAGGTAAATGTGGATTGTAGACAATGTCTATATCCAGTTGATGATGGGTTAATTGTCCAGTTTGCACCACACCCATCTCAGCTAAAACCTTCTTGCTTCAGAAGGTCTGCCGTGTGTCCCATTTCTGGATGTGGGTCTTGCAGTTGAGGCTATTGGTCTGTGGGCTTTCCCTGCACCTTCCGTGCCCTCCTTCCTCCCTTCTTCTAGAAGAAGAGACTAGACTTTGCAGGAGCTACATCTGCCCATACTTTTGCTTAAGCCATCTTCTGGAGAACCATGAAAGGGCAGCAGCAACCCCTACTGGCCACATATATGGCAACATCTGTGTTATCCCTACATTGTGAGGTTCTCTGCACTCTTCGCTTCCACACTGCTATGTCCATTCCACCACCCCTTGATCGAGACAGGAAGAGTTCTTTGCAGGTGGAAATGAAACTGTGGGACTTTCTGTTCTATCTCTTCACTTGGAGTGTCCCCAATGACAGGTCAAGATATGTTGTTTCTTGTTTCGGACTGATAAGGAAGAGAGAAGGTTTTTGTCACAATGTTATACCACTGTGCAATACGGCACCATTCTAGTTGCAACAGTAGTTGTTTCATCTTCAATCTACATATCGGGGATGGTTAAATATCTGACGATCCCAGACCTGGTGGCAGTGAACCGATTTGGGATCCCTTCTCCCCTTGTACCTGTAGGCATCACAGTGCACAAAGCGAGGGGCTTCTCCAGGTTTTTGTTGAAACCAGTGAATGTCGTCAGAACTCTGAGTTGTGCAAGAGTTTCCCAGGGATACAGAACTGGAGGGAGGCTGAATCCAAGTTGATTGACAGCCAATTCCTTTAAAAGGGAGAAAGAGGGTGGTGAAGAAAGAAAAATATTGTGACTTTGATGCACTTTATTATTCTTAAATATTTCATGGGGACCACGTTCTTAATAAACTCAAAAGAGATTCTCTCTTGGCCCAGGAAAACTTTACATGTGCCATAAGCGAGAAGTGCGAGGAAGACCACAGCCCAACCGATGGTCAACTTTAGCAAGGAATATCTTCTTAGGGAAGCCCCAAAGGTGCTTTTTCAAGAGGCAACTGGACTTTCTGGTTTTTCTTTGAAGACGTTTTGCTTCTCATCCAAGAAACTTCTTCTTCACAGCTGAAGAAGCTTCTTGGATGAGAAGCGAAACGTCTTCAAAGAAAAACCAAAACAGCTGAAGAAGCTTCTTGGATGAGAAGCAAAACGTCTTCAAAGAAAAATCAGAAAGTCCAGTTGCCTATGGAAAAAGCACCTTTGGGACAACCATGACCTGGATGATTGAGAATCTCCATAGACTTCTCAGGGAAGAAAATTATAACCTTCTTCATGTCTTCTCCTTTCCTTTCCTTTCCTTTCCTTTCCTTTCCTTTCCTTTCCTTTCCTTTCCTTTCCTTTCCTTTCCTTTCCTTTCCTTTCCTTTCCTTTCCTTTCCTTTCCTTTCCTTTCCTTTCCTTTCCTTAAAAGCCCTGGCTTTTCCCTTTCATGCAAATGAGATCTGCACTCATTGCTTGTACTAAAATATTTTATTTCTCCAAAGTTTTACAAGGGCTTCTTGTTTAGCCATTGACCAGAGGATGCTTTTCCACAGATGAGATTTTAATATCAGGTGAGACTTAGAAGGTCCCAATCAAAGCTGACCACTCTGTTGTAGACCAGGTAAATGTCTTCAAATGCCCTTCTTTATACATGAAATTGATATGGAAATACTTAAATGTAAAGGCGGTTATGAAATTGCACTGATCTCACTTACATATAAAAGCGAATGTGCAATTACAACAGAACCTGGAGACTTAATATAACTTTCTAAAAAGCAAAGAAACAAAAACCGAGAAGCTATTGTGCAGAATGAACAAGAAAATAATGATTTCCTAACAAATAGAAAGGAATCCCACCATATTTTGCTCCTCACTTACAAAGATTCTGAACTCTCCAAAAATATGAATATATCTTGACCTTCAGAAGACGTCAGCCCTGAAAGTGGCTTATAGTGTAGGCAGGGGTGGGTTCTAACTTACCTCACTGCCAGTTCGCTTCCTCCCGCAGTGCCGAAAAATCCAAAAAAATCCCCCCCCCCAAAAAAAGCAGAAAACAAGATGGTGATGCATGCACAGGCATGCGCAGTGCCGGAAACTCGGCTTCTGCACATGCGCAGAAACAAAACCACAAGAAAACCCCCCCCCCAAAAAAAAATCCCCCCAAAGAAAAAAAATCCAAAAAAAAATTTAAAAAATGATGGCGGCGCCCACGGACCAGCACCGACCGAACCGGATCTGTGACATCACCACTGTGATGTCATCACTGTGACATCACTGTGACATCATCACTGTGACATCACCAGCGGGTCGCTAGTTTGGGCGAACCGGTCCGAACTGGGAGGAACCCACCTCTGAGGGTAGGTGTCAGATTTCATTTCTCTTCGGAACCAGGCAGATTTTGCTACTCAAATGGTCCTATATGGCAAATGGGTCCAGATATGCCCAACATGTCAATTTCTTCGATTCACACAACTCAAGCAAAGATCAAAGTGTAGGGATTCTTCTGTGGATGGAGGAGGAAGGATTTATCACAGTGCTCTAAGCCAGTGGACCGTATCTCACCAAACCACATTCCACACAATAATAAGCATCATTTACAGCCTGGATGTTGGTGATGTTGAAACGGTCCATGGTTCCATAGCACAACCAATCACTTTGTATCCTTCTACAGTAACAAACATGCACACACTGTGGAGCTTGTCCAAATCTTTGTGGAAATCAATAAATGGCATTTGATCTAATAACAGTAAAGGAGGTTTTGGATGTTTGAATTGAAGACATGGAGTCATTCTCAGAAGGAATGGGGTGATAAGTCAAACTGTTGAAGAGCAAACAATCAATGATGACTTGGGAAATAATCTTGTTTCTCCAAAGGACAAATGCCAGGAGCTTTTTTTGGTTTCTAGTGGAATATCAATTCTTGACAGATGTCCTTAAGATATAAGTGAGGCACAGGGAGCTGGACTTTCTAAAGGAAGATAATCTTTCAGTAGGGTAGGATGGTCTTGTCCTCTTACTGTATGTCAGCCAAAACTGCACATTTGTCCCTTATTGTCTATTTTCAGTGGTACACACAGGACAACAAAAAGGGAAATGAAACGAATCGAAGGGTTTTTGTCTCACTTCCCCACCTGAATCAATCACTGTGGAACTGACTATTCATCCAGATGGAACAATAATAGGTGGCTTCGTCTTCAACCAGAGCCCCAGTGATAGTCAAGGACATCACGTTCCCTGATCTGGACCCAGAGAAATGGGCTGGGATCCCTGATAGTCTGGAACTGGTGTGATAGATCAATCCTCGAGGTTGTTGCCCAGGTATCTGCTGGGTCCACGAAGGTTCGTGGCCATCCCCAAGATTTCCACCATCGTATCGGCAAGATATGGTGACTGTCCCTCCAGGTGCCACAAATTCTGGATCCTTCAGGGTCTGCAGCTGTTGAAGGCTTGGGCCTGAAAGGGAGCAAGACATTGGTTGTTCAACCGAGGATTTAAAGGGCCACCACCAAGAATAGCAAACACAGCTATCCAGCAAGAGAGCTCTTCTGAATTTAGTTCTAGAAAGGATTGTGCCTCTTTCCAAAGGGATTTCTCTTACCAGCAGAGATCAGGAAAAGAGATGTGAAGAGAAGAAGTACCTGGGACATGGTAGGAGAACTCAATGGGCCAATCCCTTCTCTAAAGCAAATGCATTTCCCATTCGCCTCCTCGCCACCTCTCTTAAATCCCCAAGGGATAAGAGAAGACCTCCTCATGCAAATGTCTTGCTGTTCAAGTACCAACCCAGCCCTCTGGAAGATTGCTTAAAGAGGGAGTAGTTGCTCAGATATGTCTTGTCTAAAACTCCAATATTGTGGGGTGGGGGAGAGGGTCAGAGGAGGACACATGAATTCATCCTTGAATAGGTTGAAGGTTTTCTGTAGTTCACTCCACGAATCTGTTTTGATCTGCAGGCATTTTAAAAAGCCATAATGGAGAAAGCAATGCTTGGATGGATTAAGGGAATGTAGACCATACTCATTGATGTTCTCATCATGGATGGTTCCAGGAGAGGAAATATCTCTCCAAAGCCACCAGTTCTTGAAAAGAAGCAGGTCATCCTCCCATAGGATATAAGGTCTAGGGAAGCTCAAAACCAATTCTAATACTAGTTTTTTTTTTAAAAAAAATTAACTCCATTGTAAGCTGAGTTGTTGGACCGTTTCCTTTTATCCTTCCTTATTTTACATCTTGGTGAAGGATCAGTGCCTTCTACCCTCCCTTATTCTAGAAGAAGAGACTATGTCAACTTGCAAAGATTTCAAGTTGCCATGAAATGGAAGGGGGAGAGCTGAGGGAGGGGCTGACTGCTCTAACTGAAACTACATTCCACAAATGTTTCTTTTACTGATTGTGTCCTAGGCTACCGGAGTCAGAAGGAGGGGTGTGGGGTTTACAACCCGCCAACATGATTCATTGGAGAATGTGATTTATGACATGTCCAATGAGAAGTGGGGAAACAGGGTCATGAGGATGTGCAGCCTGGGTAAAGTCAGTTCTGACTGCATCGGAGTATTGCCGGAATGGCACTCCTAATAAATCTATATATTTCTTTTGGACTTTGGCTCATGGCTCATGAATTGCTAGCTGCAGTTCAGCAGTTCAAATCTCACCGGCTCAAGGTTGACTCAGCCTTCCATCCTTCCGAGGTGGGTAAAATGAGGACCCAGATTGTTGGGGGCAATATGCTGACTCTGTGAACCGCTTAGAGAGGGCTGTAAAGCACTGTAAAGTGGTATATAAGTCTAAGTGCTATTGCTATTAATTAGGGCATCTCTCGGAAACTTCACAGACTAGACATTACAGTAGCCACATCTGGCCATCCTTTTGCTTATACGGTATCATTTTTGGGAGAAACATGAAAGGGCAGCAGTAGCCCCTACTGGCCACTGATACGGCAACATCCATGTTATCCTCATGTGGGCTGAAGAAATGCAATATTTGTTGTACTTTGAAGACCATCATCATCCTTCTCTTCAAATATCAGAGGAAGGACTGAACAAAATGAGTTGAAAGAGGAGAAAAAAGGAATAACATGTGTCTTCGTTATTAATTCTTCCATTCAAGATGTCACAAAGCTTTATTTTTTTTAAAAAAAACTAGAAATTATATATATATCCTTCTCTGTCCTTCTTCACTTTAGTGATGTGCTTGAGGTTGAGGTAAAGGATGCATCTGTTGATCAGAAGAGTTTCATGTTTTCATTGGCTGAGTCATTTGTCCTCGAAAGAAAATATTTAGCACATGGTCTGCTCAGTTCCACATCTAATGTAGCAGAACCACACATGAATGGCAAGACAAGAAACAATAGATGGAAACTAATCAAGGAGAGAACCAGGGGTGGATTCTAATATTTTTTACTACCGGTTCTGTGGGCGTGGCTTGGAGGTCAGGTGAGTGTGGCTTCAGGTGGGTGTGGCTTGGTGGTCAGGTGACCGGGTGGGCGTGGCCAACTTGTAAAATGTGGTGAAACTCACTTAACAACGCTTTTGCTTAGCGGCCAAAATTTTGGGCTCAATTGTGGTCATAAGTCTTTCTTTTTTTTTCTTTCTGTCTTCCTTCCTTCCTTCCTTCCTTCCTACCATCTTTCTTTCTTTCTTTC
>QLTV01001195.1:140714-150954 GCA_003457575.1 Thermophis baileyi | reverse complement strand
GAAAGAGAGAGATAAGTGGTGGGAGAAGAAAAGAAGAAGGAGAAGAAGAAGAAGAAGAAGGAGGAGGAGGAAGAAGAAGAAGAAGAAAAGAAGAAGAAGAAGAAGAAGAAGAAGAAGAAGAAGAAGAAGAAGAAGAAGAAGAAGAAGACACAAGCATCTTCTCACAGTGCCCCAATCCAGTTGACTTATGAAATATGTCACCAAATCACATTCCAAACCAATGTGCTTCCTTTTCAGGCTGGATGTTGGTGATGTTGAATTGATCCACGATTTCATAATGCGAAACCACATACTTATCTAAGATTCCTTGCCTTCTGCTTGAGTCACACCTTTGTACATATTGTGAAGCTGGTTCATATCTCTGTGAAAATCAGTAAAGGTGAATGTCTGAATTGAGGACTTCTGTTCTCTTGGATGTTGACTTGAATGATAGGCCTCAATGCTGGAGGACAAAAATGGCCTTCAGACATTACACTTTCACCCAAAATGTCAAAACATGTAGTTGAAGGACAAAGGTAAAGAGCTTGATCAGCATCCAGAGAAACATCCAGGGAGTTCTTAACAAATTTCCTCTAGTTTTTAACAGAGGAAGAGGGAGAGGATACCAGCATAAACATGAGGGGGAGGTGGACTTTCTGAATCAAATTCATTTGGCTAGGACAGACTTGTCCTTTTGCCTTATATCAACCAAAACAAGCACATTTGTCTCTTTATGTCAAACTTCACTTATACACACAGGATAGAAAAAGGAAACAAAATGAAATGAAATGAAGAGAAGGGTTTTTGTCTCACTTCCCCACCTGAATCAATCACTGTGGAACTGACTACCCGTCCAGACACAACAATAGTAGGTGGCTTCATCTTCAAGCAGAGCCCCAGTGATAGTCAAGGACATCACATTCCCTGATCTGGACCCAGAGAAACGTTCTGGAACCCCCAAAGGTCTGGAACTGGTCGAATGGATCAGCGTTTGAGGTTTATTCCCAGGTGTCTGCTGGGACCACCAAGGATGGTTGCCATCCCCAAGATTTCCACCATCATATCGACAAGATATGGTGACTGTCCTTCCAGCTGCGACAAATTCTGGGTCCTTCAGGGTCTGCAGTTGTTGAAGGCTTGGACCTGAAAGAGAGCAAGATGTTGCTTGTTCAATGGAGGGTCAAGAGGAGCAACACAAATGGGAAACTCAACTATCTAGCAAGGAAGCTGAGGTTAGTTCTAGAAAGGGTTATGCCTCCTTTCTCTTACCAACAGAGATCAGGACCATGGAGAGAAGAAATGCCCGGGACATGGTGGGAGAACTGGATGGGCCAACCCCTTCTCTAAATGTATTTCCCCCTTGCCTCCTCTCCACCTCTCTTAAATCCCCAAAGGACAAGAGAGGACCTACTCATGCAAATGTCTTTGCTCTTCAACTACGAACCCAGCCCTCAAGGAGGCTGATTAGAGAGGGGATGAGCAACTGTGAAGATATGCCTTGTGTCTTGTTTCAGAGTAATATTTTCCTGAAGTGAAAATATTCTTTATAAGTGAAAGAAGAGAGAAGAAGTAGCTGTTTAATAGACTGAAGACCGTCTGGGGTTCATTCCAGGAACCTGCTTTGATGTGCTTGAGTTTACAAAGCCATATTACAGAAAATGCATGTGCATTCGGACAAATATGGGATGGATTGGAGGAATGTGCCCCACACTCATTGATTAATTCTCATGGTTCAAAGAGAGGACATTTCTCTTGAAGACCACAGTCTAGGAAAAGCAGAGGGCCTTACTCCAAGTGGACATATGGGCTAGGGCTACTCATAAGCCATCCTCATAGTCAGGTTTCTTATCTTTTTGGAACATGTCACCAGAAGCAGAGTTGGTGATCCTAAACCATTTCCTTTTCTCCTTCCTTATTTCACCTGGTCAATGAAGGACCTGTGCCTTCCTGCCTCCGTTACTCCAGAACATTGTTGGTGAACCTTTTCGGGAGTGCGCATAAACAGACATGGAAATGCTTCTATTGAAAGGTAATGATGAAATTCTATTCATTTTCATTGTTCAAGGAAAGGAAATCTCCCTTCCAGACCATGACTCTAGGGGAAAAGAGAGGTGTCCTTCTATTTGGCATACGGGCCAAGGCAGGTCATAAGCAAGCCTCATATTCATTGTTCTTAATTTTTGGAACATGCCACCAAAAGCAGAGTCGTTGGATGTCGCCTTTTTCTTTTAACCTGCATAGTTCATCTGTTCTGTGAGGGATCCGAGCCCTCCTCCCTCCCTTACTCTAAAGGAAGAGCCGAGACAGTTCAGGAGTCACATCTGACCATTCTTTTGCTGAAGTTATTTCTTCGAGAACCATAAAAAGGCAGCAGCAACCCCTACTGGCCACTGATCTTGCAACATCTGTGTTATCTCCCATCTGGGCTGAAGAAGTGCAACATTTGCCATCCTTTGAGGGCCATCAATGTCCTTTTCCTCAAATATCAGGGGGAAATCAGAAAAATCAGGAGGAGATGAAAGAGGACAAGAAAGGAACATTTTAATACTTTGATTTTAAAAAAGACTTTTTTATATAATAGATCTGTGTCATCACCTTTCTCTGCACTTCTCCTTCTTCTCTTTATTAGCGTGTTTAAGGTTGAGGTAAAGATGTCCACTATCTTTCATCAGAAGAGTTTTATCTTTTAGCAGCCGATTCATTTCTCCTAAGAAGAAAACGTTTAGCACATGGTCTGCGCAGTTCCATATCTAATGTAGGAGAACCACACATGATGTACCAATTTTTACTAAGAGTTGATCCATGCATCTACCATCCATGGCACAAACCTCGCCCGGGGATTACTTTTTAGTGCTGTGTCCTCATAAAATCCCCTTTATCCCATCTCCATTCCAGTGTTGAATCATCTCTAGTTTGTCCAATTTTAGAGTAACAGAGTTGGAAGGGGCCTTGGAGGTCTTCTAGTCAAACACCCTGCTCAAGCAGGAGACCCCACGTCATTTCTGTCAAGCGGTTGCCCAGTCTCTTCTTAAAAGCCTCCAGTGATGGAGCACCCACAACTTCTGAAGGCAATTATTTTTAATTGTTCCATTATTTATCATGTGTTAATATTTTACACTGTCCCTACACCTAGAGTGATTTTACTGCCTTTCTTTTGCCCAGGGCTACCACATATTTTTCAGGGATTTACATGCATTCAATGTCTATAGTCCAGAGCATAAATATGTGTGCGTTTATTTTGTACATCAGGTTGCATAAGTTATATCTGAAATTATGACTGAAATATTTCTGCACCTATATTGGTTCTCACTGTCAGGAAGCTTCTCCTTAGTTTTAGGTTGCTTATCTCTTTGTTCAGTTTCCATCCATTGCTTCTTGTTTTGCCTTCTGATGCTTTGGAAAATGCATTGCCCCCCCCCCCTTCTTTCTGGCAGCCCTTTAAAAGCCTGTTGCCTGTCACTGGGCAAAGCATGTGAGCCCTTTCCTCCTTTCAGTGGTCCATGAAAGTACATCTATAGTATGTAGATAATAAAGTTGAAAAAAGGTGAACAACATTTTTACAGAACTACTAGATACGCTGAGGCTGGGTGTGACAAGGAATGGCTGGGAGGGGAGGGGCCAGGCGAGGCACCCCTTGATGTGAGTGACATTGAGTTGGCCACGCCCACCCGGTCACATGACCATGAAGCCAGGCCCACCCGGTCACATGACCATCAAGCCACACCCACAAACTAAGCCACACCCACAGAACCAGTAGTAAAAAAATGTAGAACCCACCCCTGGGTGAGACCATGGGTCTGGGGGCGTCCCTGCAACCTTCTCATCCACATTCCTGAATGATCATCCCCGTTGCTGGACGCTGAGAGACTTCTTTGCAGATGGAGATGAATTTGCAACTCTTTCTCTCGTGTCTCCAGTCACAGGTCAAGGGATGTGGCTTCTGGTTTCCGGCTGAAGAGGCAGAGAGGAGGTTTCTCTCACACTTCCCCATAAGAATTCACCACCGTGCAACAGAGTGGCACCAGTGTTCCAGCTACCGCAGTAATAATCTGCCTCGTCTCCAGCCTGGGCATTGCTGATGGCCAAAGATCCTGTGGTGCCAGACTGGGTGGCAGTGAACCGATTTGGGATCCCTTCTCCCCTGCTACTGCAGCCGTTACAGTGGACAAAGCGAGGGCCTTTTCCTGCTTTCTGTTGATACCAGTAAATGGTGTTAGTACTCTGAGTTGTGCAGGAGAGCGTGATGGTTCCACCCGGGGACACGGAGCTGGAGGGAGGCTGAGTCCAAGTGGACTGACCATTGATGCCTTTAAATAATGGTGGGAGGGAGGGAGGGAAAGAGTGAGGGGAGAAAAAGGAAGAAATATAGTTAAACTGATGCACCTTTGTTTGCTCTGAACAATTTCCAAGGAAGCTTGTTGTTATGAGAATCACAGCCAAATCCTCTCTTGGCCCAGGAAAACTTTACCTGTGCAATAAGTGAGGAGTGCAAGGAAGATCACAGCCCAACCCATGGTCAACTATGGCAAGGAATATCCTTCTAGGGAGGAAAATTATAACCTTCTTCAGATCTTCTCCCTTCCTTTCCTTAAAAGCCCCTGCTTTCCCCTTTCATGCAAATGAGATCTGCCCTCATTGGTTCTACGAGAAAACTTTCTTCCCCAAAAGCATGTTGAGGTCTTCTGGTTTAACCAATGACCAGGGAAAACATTTGCATAGAGAAGATTTGGAAACCGGGATGAATTAAAAGCTCTCAATTAAAAATGAAAGGAAAAATGAAATGAAATGCTGCTTGTAGAACAGGAAAACTTGTGAATTTCTCCAAACACACTTCTTTATACGTGAAATTGACATGGAAATGGTACATGAAATTGGGCAACTCCACTTGATCTCAATAGTGTGTAAAACCACCAGCCTAGGGAAAAAGAGGAGCACCACACTCCATTTGGACATATGGGCTAAAGGGGGGGGGGGTTCATAAGAAATACTCATATTCTTTATTTTTTTAATATTTGGAAGAAGCCACCGGAAGCAGAGTTGGTGGACCCAACCATTTCCTTTTATCCTGCATATTTCATGTGTTCTGTGAGGGATCAGCGCCTTCCTCCTTCCCTCACTGTAGAAGAAGAGAGGAGACATTTCAGGAGCCACATCTGACCATGCTTTGGCTGCAGTCATTCTTTGGAGAACTATGAAACGGCATCAGCAGCCCCTACTGGCCACTGATTTTGCAACATCTGTGTTATCACCATCTGGGCTGAAGAAATGCAGCGCTTTCTGTCCTTTGAGGACCATCGTCTTCCTTCTGTTTAAATATCAGAAAAAGGAGAGAAAAAAAGATAAGGGGAAGGAGAACAAGAATGTGCCTTCTTTCTTAATTCTCTTACAGAAGATTTCACAAAGCCTCCCTTGTTGTTTTTAATCCTTTGATTTGAAGAAAGACATTTTAGGTGGAGATTATATATACGTCTGTGGCATCAGGATTCTCTGGGCTTCTCCTTCTTGATTTTAGTGGTGTGCTTGAGGTTGGGGTAAAGGAGGTACTTCTTCCTCAGAAGAGTTTTATGTGGACGATTCATTTCTACTGGTAAGAAAACATTTAGCACTTACTGGTCTGTAAAGTTCAGCATCTAATGCAGGAGAACCACACAGGAGTGTACAACTCTTTACAAAGTGTTCATTCTTACATCCTCTAGCCTTGACCCAAGCTTGTACCTGTGACCACCTTTCAGCCTGTGTCCTCAAACAATCCCTTTTCTCCCACTGTTGTGGCTTGCCCGAGTCCCGCGCAGCTGCTCATGGATCCGGAAGACCAAGAACTGACCATGGGGTGGCAAGAGCAGTCTGTATCTCCGGCACCTGAGTCCAAGACCGAGGAGGACGCAGGGCCAGAGGACGATAACCAACCAGGGCCTTTTGCACCTCCCCAGAAGGAGATGAGTGACTCCAGTGGAGAGGAGGAGCCTCTGATTGATGCTAGGGCACGCAGGGCAGCTAGCAGGCAAGAGTGGCTCTGCAGGAGGAGGGCTCTATCTTAGTTCGAATTACTCCAGTCCGGGTTCTTGGCCAACTCCAGTAAGTGAAGATAATTCGGGACTTAATGACCTGTTTGCATTTTGGTTTTTTGTCTCCTGGCCAAAGTGTTCTTTGATTCTCAACAAGTACTGTGTTGGAAAAACTTTAGCAAACTTACTACTAAGCTGCATTATTAGTAGTAAAGTCTTATTTGTTTTGCACACAGTGTGTGTGTGTCATTTTCCTGGGGACTTGCCGTGCTGGGTCACAACACCCACATCCAGTCTAGTGTTGAAGCACCTGCCAATCATCTGTAGCCGCTCCAATTTTGCATCTTCTCCTTTGATAGTTTTCACCCAAACCAGAGGAGACTGATGCCCTGGGCATCCCCTGCATCTTCCATGCTTCTCTATCCATCATCCCCCTTGATGGGGACTGAGAGGCTTCCTTGCAGATGGAAATGAGGCAGCAGAATTTTCTCTCCTGTCTTTTCAGTTCAAGTACCCCCAATCCCCAGTCAAGGTATGTTGTTTCTTGTTTCAGGTTGAAGGGGCAGAGAGGAGGTTTTTGTCACACTTCCCCATAAGAACTCACCACCGTGCAGCAAGGTATCAGCACTGTTCCAGCTACCACAGTAATAATCTGCCTCGTCTTCAACCTGCACATTGGTGATGGTTAAAGATCCTGTAGTCCCAGATCTGGTGGCAGTGAACCGATCTGGGATCCCTTCTCCCCTGCTACTGCAGCCACTACAATGGACTTTGTGAGGGACTTCTCCAGGTTTCTGTTGAAACCAGTAAATGCTCCTTGTACTCTGTGTTGTTGTGCAGGAGAGTGTCATGGTTCCACCTGGGGACACGGAGCTGGAGGGAGGCTGAGACCAAGCGGACTGACCATCAATGCCTTTCAAGAGGGTGGGATGGAGGGAAAGAGTGAGGGGAGAGAAAGAAAGAATTGCTGTTAAACTGATGAACCTTCCTTTGCTCTTAGAGATTTCCAAGGCACCCTGTTCTTATGAGAATCACAAGCAGATTCTCTGTTAGCCCAGGAAAACTTTATCTGTGGAGTAAGTGAGGAGTACAAGGAAGACCACAGCCCAACCCATGGTCAACTTCATCAAGGGATATCTGTTCAGGGAAGATAATTATAACCAAATGTTCCCCTTTCCTTTAAATGCTTTTTGTTCACCTCTTCATGCAAATGAGATCTACACTCATTGGTTCTCCTAGAATAATTTCCCAAAACCATAGTGTTATCTATTCATCTATTTATTTATTTATTTATTTATTAAATTTATATGCCGCACAACTCCCGAAGGACTCTGGGCGGCTTACATCTAGTTTAGCCAATGACCAAAGGAAACATTTGCTTGGACAAGATCTGGAAACGGAGGAAGAATTAAAAGGTCTCAATGTCAGATCACCCTGTGGTAGATGAGGGAACCTTCTATATTGAAACACTCTACTTGGTTTCAGGATCCACTCTTTCTCCGAGGAGATATTCCAAAATCACTTGTTTTCAGAATGTGCTCTTTGTCTGAAGAGATATTAGAAGTTATAACTTGTAATTGCTATGAGGCCCATTATAGTGAATGCAGAAGTCCCATGTAGCAACTAAGCCAAGGGCTTGTGGAAAAGGATGACTTTCACGTTTCCAGTGGGTGATACAATTCTCCAAGTAAGCAAATACTCAGCATATGGTCTGCTCAGCTCCATATCTAATGTAGGAGAACCACTCAGGAGTGTGCAAATCTTTCCTAAGAGTTCATCCCTATGTCCTCCAGCCATGCCACAAACCTGTCCCAGTGACCGCTCTTTAGTGCTGTGTCCTCCTACAATCGTTTTTATCCTTCCTCCTGTTCAGTGCTGAACCAGCTGAAAACGATCTCTTCCTTCTCCAATTTTTTATCTGTTCCTTTCCCTGCTCATAAAACGAAAGTGATGCGGCTGTTTGCTTTCCATGAGCTTGTCTACTGTGCCTATCACCTCCGTGGAAGAGACTGAGAGAATCCTTTCAAGATGGAAATAAACCTAGAGGTCTTTCTCTCCTGCACCTTCAGCTCAAGTGCCCACATAATCACAGGTCAAGGGATGTGGCTTGTGGTTTCAGGCTGAAGAGGCAGAGAGGAGGTTTCTGTCACACTTCCCCATAAGAATGTACCACCGTGCAACATGTTGCCTGCACTGTTCCAGCTACCACAGTAATAATCTGCCTCGTCTTCAGGCTGGGCATTGCTGATGGCCAAAGATCCTGTACTCCCAGAATCAGTGGCAGTGAACCGATCTGGGATCCCTTCTCCCCTGCTACTGCAGCCATCACAATGGACAAAACGAGGGGCTTGTCCTGGTTTCTGTTGATACCAGTAAATGCTGTAGGAACTCTGTGTTGTTGAACAGGAGAGTGTAATGGTTCCACCCAGGGACACGGAGCTGTAGGGAGGCTGAGTCCAAGCGGACTGACCATCAATGCCTTTCAAAAGGTGAGGACAGGGAGAGAAAGAGTGAGGAGAGAAAAAGAAAGAAACACTGTTAAACTGATGCATCTTCCTTCGCGTTGACCATTTCCAAGGGACCAAGTTCTGAGAATCAATCAACCAAATTCTAACAGGAAAAATGTTACCTGTGCAGTAAGTGAGGAGTGCAAGGAAGATCACAGCCCAACCCATGGTCAACTTAGGCAAGGACTGTCCTTTTAGGGAGCAAAATTATAACTACCTTCAGATCTTCTCCTTTCCTTTCCTTAAATGCCCCTTGTTTTCTCTTTTCATGCAAATGAGATCTTCATTCATTGGTTCTACTAATATATTTTATTCCCCAAAAGCATGATGAGGTTTTCTAGTTTAGCCAATGACCAGAGGAAACATTTGTATAGAGGAGGTTTGGAAACCAGGACAAATTAAAAGGTCTCAATTAAAAATCTCACCCTGCTGCTTGAGGAACAGGGAATTTTCTGAATTTCTTCAAACACACCATACATGAAATTGACATTGAAACGATAAATGAAATTGTGTGACTACTTAATTTCAACAACATGTAAAACCTAATTTACAAATACAATAGAATTAAGAGCATAATATTTTTTCAAAATGGAAAAAAAAAGAAAAACCACCAGTTTAGGGGAAAAGAAGTGAATCATATGGGCTAAGGCAGTTCATAAGCAATCCTCTCTTTTTTTAATATTTGGAACAATCCACCGGAAGTAGAATTTGTGGACATAACTATTTCCTTTTATCCTGCATATTTCACCCATTCTGTGAGGGATCAGTGCCCTCCTCCTTCCCTTCCTCTCAAGGAAGAGACCAGACATTTCAGGAGCCACATCTGGACATCCTTTGGCTTGTTATTTTATTTTATTTTTTTGGAGAATCAGGAAAGTGCAACAGCAGCTCCTACTGGCCACTGATTTTGCAACATCTGTGTTATCCCCACCTGGGCTGAAGAAATGTAGCACTTGTGTTCCCTTGAGGACTATCATCTACCTTCTCCTCAAATACCAGAAAAAGGACAGGAAAAAAATAAGTTGAAAGAGAACGAGAATGTGCTTCCTTCTTAATTCCCTTACAAAAGATTTCACAAAGCCTCCCTTGTTGTTTTTAACACTTTGATTTGAAGAAAGACATTTTATGTAGAGATTACACATAGGTTTGGAGCATCGTGCTTCTCTGAGCTTCTCCTTCCCAACTTTATCGGTGTGCTTGAGGTTGAGGTAAAGGAGATACCTGTTCATCAGGTGAGTTTCATGTTTCCAATGGCTGAGTCATTTCTCCTGGTAAGAACATGTAGCAGATGTTCGGTAAAGTTCAACATCTAATGTAGGAGAACCACACACGAGTGTGCAAATCTTTACAAAGTGTTCATCCCAACATCCTATATATTGGCACAAACATGCCCCAGTGACCAGATTTTAACCAGTGTCCTCATACAGTCCATTTTATCCCACTTCCAAACAAGTGTTGAAGCACCTAGAAATCATCTCTAGCTTCTGCAATGGTACATCTTCTCCTTTCAATATTTGTACTTATAGCACAGGAGGAACTGAGGCCAAGTTTCTCTTGGCTTCCCTGCACCCTTCTCCTCCACACTCCTGTGACCATCATCCCTGTTCTGAATCAAGCGTAGATTGGTTATGCTATCATCAGGCAGTTTAACAAAGACGCAATGGTACATTCAATCAGATTATATTTTATTCTTCAGGCATCCTCTGACAACACTCACGGTTATGTAGAAGTTCTTCTGAATCTACAGTC
>QLTV01001195.1:119141-135501 GCA_003457575.1 Thermophis baileyi | reverse complement strand
TGAAGGCATGCAACCAGCTTTTCCTCTCTTCGCTTTGAGATTTTTGAGCCTGACAATAAAGATGTTCATAAGTCTTTTAAAAGTCTCTGAAATTAATCCTCCCTTAACAAGCTCTGAGAGAGAGGAGAACATCAGGCAGGTTTCTTTTGCAAGCAATAAAATTTACGAATCTTGAATAGGCGTGTTGATTTGGGCAAGGCTAATAATCCTTTTTTACTGTTCTGAATCAAGCGTAGATTGGTTATGCTATCATCAGGCAGTTTAACAAAGACGCAATGGTACATTCAATCAGATTATATTTTATTCTTCAGGCATCCTCTGACAACACTCACGGTTATGTAGAAGTTCTTCTGAATCTACAGTCATAATCTGGAACCATCACGAATATTGTAAAAAAGGATTAATGCTTCCCCATCTCCTTCTTCCACGCAATGGTACATTCACTCCGATTATATTTTATTCTTCAGGCATCCTCTGACAACACTCACGGTTATGTAGAAGTTCTTCTGAATCTACAGTCATAATCTGGAACCATCACGAATATTGTAAAAAAGGATTAATGCTTCCCCATCTCCTTCTTCCGGCATGCTTTCCCGGTAGATAGCTTGAAAAGACTTCCTTTGGGATAGCGTACTTCAATTACTCCCGCCCCCCAGGCATACTTCAATGACCAATAAGAGTACACAGTTATGATCACATGGCATGGACTACATGGCATGGACTACATTCCCCAGAATGCTATGTCTTAAAGAGACAGTTCTTAATTCTAGGCTAAATCCTTGTTAAGCCAGCACAATCCCCCTTGCTGGGTATTGAGAGACCTCTCTGCAAAAGGAGATGAACTTGCAGGAATTTCTCTCCTGCATCATAAGCTCAAGTGTCCCCAGACATCGATCGAGGTATGTTGCATGTGGTTTCAGTCTCAAGAGGAAGAGGGAAGGTTTTTGTCAGACTTCCCCATAAAAATGTACCACCGTGGAACAAGTTGCCTGTACTGTCCCAGCTACCACAGTAATAATCTGCCTGGTCTTCAGCCTGCACATTGGTGATGGCCAAAGATCCTGTACTCCCAGATCTGGTGGCAGTGAACCGATTTGGGATCCCTTCTCCCCTGCTACTGTAGCCATCACAGTGGACAAAACGAGGGCCTTTTCCTGCTTTCTGTTGAAACCAGCCAATCCTGTAGGAACTCTGAGTTGTTGTGCAGGAGAGCGTGATGGTTCCACCCAGGGACACGGAGCTGGAGGGAGGCTGAATCCAAGTGGACTGACCATTGATGCCTTTAAATAATGGTGGGAGGTAGGGAGGGAAAGAGTGAGGGGAGAAAAAGGAAGAAATATAGTTAAACTGATGCACCTTTGTTTGCTCTGAACAATTTCCAAGGAAGCTTGTTGTTATGAGAATCACAGCCAAATCCTCTCTTGGCCCAGGAAAACTTTACCTGTGCAATAAGTGAGGAGTGCAAGGAAGATCACAGCCCAACCCATGGTCACCTTTGGCAAGGAATATCCTTCTAAGGAGGAAAATTATAACCTCCTTCAGATCTTCTCCCTTCCTTTCCTTAAATGCCCCTGCTTTCTCCTTTCATGCAAATGAGATCTGCACTCATTGGTTCTGCTAGTATATTTTATTCCCCAAAAGCATTATGAGGTATTTTGTAGTCTTCTGGTTTAACCAATGACCAGACGAAGCATTTGCATAGAGGAAGTTTGGAAACCGGGATGAATTAAAAGGTCTCAATTAAAAATGAAACTGTGCTGCTTGAAGAACAGGAAAACTTGTGAATTTCTTCAAACACACTTCTTTATACGTGAAATTGACATGGAAATGGTACATTAAATTGGGCAACTCCACTTGATCTCAATAGTGTGTAAAACCACCAGGGAAAAAGAGGAACACCATACTCCATTTGGACATATGGGCTAAGGCAGGTCATAATAAATACTCATATTCTTTATTTTTTTAATATTTGGAGGAAGCCACCCGAAACAAAGTTGGTGGACCTAACCATTTCCTTTTATCCTGCATATTTCATGTGTTCTGTGAGGGATCAGCGCCTTCCTCCTTCCCTCACTGTAGAGGAAGAGTGGAGACATTTCAGGAGCCACATCTGACCATGCTTTTGCTGCAGTCATTCTTTGGAGAACTATGAAAGGGCATCAGCAGCCCCTACTGGCCACTGATTTTGCAACATCTGTGTTATCACCATCTGGGCTGAAGAAATGGAGTGTTTTCTGTCCTTTGAGGACCATTGTCTTCCTTCTGTTTAAATATCAGAAAAAGAAAAGAAAAAAGATAAGGGGAAGGAGAACAAGAATGTGCCTTCTTTCTTAATTCTCTTACAGAAGATTTCACAAAGCCTCCCTTGTTGTTTTTAATCCTTTGATTTGAAGAAAGACATTTTAGGTAGAGATTATATATACAGTATGTGTCTGTGGCATCTCGGGCTTTTCTGTTCATGTCCTTCTCAGCTTTAGTGGTGTGCTTAGGGTTGCAGAAAAGAGGTACATGCTCATCGGAAGAGTTTCATGTTTTCAGTGGCTGATTCATTTTTCTCAGTAAGAACATTTAGTATGTGGTTGGTTCATTTCAGCATCTAACGTAGGAGAACTGTTAAGCGGGGTTGAATTGAAGAGGCAGGACTTCAGTATAGTGACTACAGCTCTTTATTAGGTAGACCGGTACAACTGACTGCATGTGCTGTCCGACAGCTCCCTCTTTTAAAGGGAGCTTCTCAGGCAGTCCAGCCACTGAGATTGCTCTAATTTCCCGCCTTTAGTGTGGACCAATGATTTTAAACTATTATTGTTTTCTGCCTAGAACGCGGACCGGAGTAAAGGCTTCGTCCAAGGCTTCATTCCCTATTAACATATTTAACAAGAACCACACCTGAGTGTCAATCTTTATGAACTGTTCATCCTTTCATCCTACAGGCATGGGGCAAAATTGCCCCAGGGGCCATTTTTTAGCCTGTGTCTTCATACAATTCCTTTTTCCCCGTGTTCAATCTAGTGTCTGACCAACTGAACATCATCTCTAGCTTCTACAATTTTATTTCCTTCTTTCAAAATTGGAACTTATAGTTCAGGGTGAAGGGCTGAGACCATGAGTCTATGGGCTCCCCTGCACCCTTCTCGCCCACACTCCTGTGCCCATCATTCCCCAATGCTGGACGTTTTGAGAAATCTTTGCAAACCGGGAAGAACCTGCAGGGGTTCTGCTTGGGTATCCCCAGCTCAAGAGTCTCCAGTCACAGATCAAGGTATGTTGCTTCTTGTTTCAGGCTGAAGAGGAAGAGTGAGGGTTTTTGTCACACTTCCTCATGCCACAAACCTACCCCAGAGACCACTTTTCCATGCTGTGTCCTTCTACAATCCCTTTTATCCTTCCTCCTGTTTAGTACTGAAGCAGCTGAAAACCATCTCCACCTTCTCTGATTTTTCATCTTCTCCTTTCACAGTTTCTGCTCAGACCACAAGAGCCTGAGACCAGGGGGCTGTTTGCTTTCCATGAACTCTTCTCTCCTGTACCTGTCACCTCCATGGAAGAGACTGAGAGACTCCTTTCAAGATGGAAATAAAGGTCTTATTATAGGTCTTTCTCTCCTGCATCTACAGATGAAGGGTCCCCAGTGTCAGGTCAAGGGATGCTGCTTGTGGTTTCAGGCTGAAGAGGAAGAGAGGAGGTTTTTGTCACACTTCCCCATAAGAATTCACCACTGTGCAACACGTTGCCTGCACTGTTCCATCTACCACAGTAATAATCTGCCTCGTCTTCAGCCTGCGCATTGGTGATGGTCAAAGATCCTGTAGTCCCAGATCTGGTGGCTGTGAACCGATTTGGGATCCCTTCTCCCCTGCTACTGCAGCCATCACAGTGGACAAAACGAGGGGCTTTTCCTGGTTTCTGTTGATACCAGTAGATGGTATTGGCAACCTGAGTTGTGCAGGAGAGCGTAATGGTTCCACCTGGGGAGACAGAGCTGGAGGGAGGCTGAATCCAACTTTGTTGACAATCAATACCTTTAAAAGGGAGAAAGAGAGTGGTGAAGTAAAGGAAAAAATACCGTATCTGTGATCCACTTTATTATTCTCAAATATTTTAGTGAACCGTGTTTTTATTAAACTCAAAAGCCAATTCTCTCTTGGACCAGGAAAACTTTACCTGTGCAGTAAATGAAGAGTGCTAAGAAAATCACAGCCCAACCCATGGTCAACTTTGGCAGGGAATATCCTTTTAGTGAGGAAAATTATAACCTTCTTCAGATTTTCTCCCTTCCTTCCCTTAAATGCCCCCGTTTTCTCCTTTCATGCAAATGAGATCTGCACTCATTGGTTCTACTAGAAAACTTGCTTCCCCAAAACCATTTTGAGGTCTTCTGGTTTAACCAATGACCAGAGGAAACATTTCCATAGAGGAGATTTGGAAATGAGGAGGAATCAATAGGTCTCAATTAAAAATCACACCCTGCTGCTTGAGGAACAGGGTTATTTCTACAAACACACTATTTAATTATACGTGAATTTGACATGGACGTGATACATGTAATTATGTAATTCAACCTCAATAGCATGTAAAACCACAAGTCTAGGGGAAAGGAGGAGGACCATAGTCCATTTGGATACATGGGCTAACCAGGTCATAAGCAATCCTCATATTCTTTTATTAATTTATTTTTTTAATTTTTGGAACTTATATTTTGGAATTTTTATCATGGGGGGGGGGATGAGACCATGGATCTGTGGCTTCCCTGCACCCTTCTCGTCTACACTCCTGTGCCCATCATCCCCTTTGCTGGATATTGAGAGAGTTCTTTGCAGGTGGAGATGAACGTGCAGTTCTTTCTCTCATGTCTCTTCAGCTCAAGTGTCCCCAGATGAAGGTATGTTTCATGTGGTTTCAGGCTGAAGAGGTAGAGAGGAGGTTTTTGTCACACTTCCCCATAACAATTCACCACCGTGCAACAGGGTAACTGCACTGTTCCATCTACCACAGTAATAATCTGCCTCATCTCCAGCCTGCGCATTGGTGATGGTCAAAGATCCTGTAGTCCCAGATCTGGTGGCAGTGAACCGATTTGGGATCCCTTCTCCCCTGCTACTGCAGCCATCACAATGGACAAAATGAGGACCTTTTCCTGCTTTCTGTCGAACCCAGCCAATGCTGTAGGAACCTTCAGTTGTTGTACAAGAGAGTGTAATGGTTCCACCTGGGGACATGGAGATGGTGGGAGGCTGAGTCCAAGTTAACTGACCATCGATGCCTTTAAATAATGGTGGGAGGGAAGGAGAGAAAGAATGAGGGGAGAAAAAGAAAGAAATAGTGTTAAACTGATGCATCTTCCTTTGCTTTGCCCATTTCCAAGGAACCCTGTTTTTATGAGAATCACAGCCAAATTCTCTTTTGGCCCAGGAAAATGTTACCTGTGCAGTAAGTGAGGAGTGCTAAGAAAATCACAGTCAAACCCATGTTCAACATTTGGCAAGGAATATCCTTTTAGGGAGCAAACTTATAACCTTCTTCAGATCTTCTCCTTTCCTTTCCTTAAATGCCCCTGTTTTCTCCTTTCATGCAAATGAGCTCTACGCTCATTGGTTCTACTAGTATATTTTATTCCCCAAAAGCATTTTGACGTATTTTGCAGTCTTCTGGTTTAACCAGTGACCAGAGGAATTATTTGCATACAGGAGATTTGGAAACTGGGAAGAATTAAAAGGTCTCAATTAAAAATCAAATTGTGCTGCTTGTAGAACAGGAAAACTTGTGAATTTCTTCAAACACACTTCTTTATACGTGAAATTGACATGGAAATTATACGTGTAATTGTGCAGCTCTACTTAATCTCCATAGCATGTAAAACCTAATTTGCAATTGCAATAGAATCAAGCGCATAATATTTTTTACAAAAAGAAAGAAAAGAAAAACCACTAGTCTAGTGAAAAAGGACAAGACCATACTCCATTTGGACAGGAAGAGAGGAGACATTTCAGGAGCCACATCTGGCCATGCTTTTGCTTTACGTTGTTCTTTGGAGAACCATGAAAGAGCATCAGCAACCCCTACGGGCCACTGATTTTGCAACATCTGTGTTATCACCATCTGGGCTGAAGAAATTCAGCATTTGCCATCCTTTGAGGACCATCATCTTCCTTCTCCTCAAATATCAGAAGGACAGAAAAAAAATAAGTTGAAAGAGAACAAGAATGAAACAAAAAGTGCCTTCTTTCTTAATTCTCTCACAGAAGATGTCACAAAGCCTCCCTTCCTTGTTTTTTTAATACTTTGATGTGAAGAGAGACATTGTAGGTAGAGATTTCACATAAGTTTGTAGTATCTCTCCTTGTTCATCTCCCCTTTCATGGTGGGCCTCAGATTGATGAGGTAAAAGGGATACCTATTCATCGGAAGAGCTTCGCGTTTTCAGTGGATGATTCATTTCTCCTGGTAAGAACATTTAACACATAGACAGTTCAGTTCAACATCTAATCTAGAAGAACCATGCATGAGTGTGCAAATCTTTACGAACTGTTCATCCTAACATCCTCTAGCCTTGGCACAAACTTGTCCCAGTGGCCACTTTTTAGCCTGTGTCTCCATACAGTCCCTTTTCTCCTATTTCTAATCTTATTTATTTGTTTGTTTGTTTGTCAAACATGTACAAGGTAACAAGTATAGGTACTGTATGAACATAAACATGAACAAAGGAAGTAAATACAGATAAATGGGGACAGTAAGACAGGGACGGTAGACACTGGTGCGCTTATGCACACCCCCTTTACGGACCTCTTAAGAATGGTGTGAGGTCCATGGTAGACAGTTTGAGATTGAAGCTGTGAGGGTTTGAGGCTGTAACAGCGGAGTCAGGTACAGCATTCCAGGCGTTGACCACTCTGTTGCTGAAGTTGTGTTTTCTGCAATCGAGTTTGAAGCGGTTTACCTTGAGTTTGTATCGATTGTTTGCCCGTGTAATATTGTGGTTGAAGCTGAAGACGTCGTTGACAGGCAAGGCGTTGTAGCAGACAATTTTGTGTACTGTGCTTAGATTGAACCGCAGGCGGTGCAGTTCCAGATTGACCAAGCCCAAAATTTCAAGCCTGGTGGCATAGGAAATTCTATTGTGAGTAGAGGAGTACTCTTCTCATGAAATACCTCTGAACCCACTCAATCGTGTTAATGTCCGATATGCAGGCGGGTGGGTTTCAGGCGGACGAGCTGTGTTCAAGAATTGGTCTGGCAAAGGTTTTGTATGCCCTAGTTAGCAATACAATGTTACCGGAGAAGAAGCTTCGCAAAATTAGTTTAAGAACTCTTAATGCCTTTTTGGCAATGCTGTTACAATGAGCTCTGGGGCTTAGATCATTGGAGATGAGTACTCCTAGGTCCTTGACAGAGTGAGAATCATCTACGAGATCTTTTCCGCCCAACTTGTGTTGAAGCACTTGCAAATCATCACTAGCTTCTCCAATTTTATATCTTCTCCTTTCAAAAATTGTATTTATACTACAATGGGCTGAGACCATAGATCTGTGGGCTTCCCTGCACCCTTCTCATCCACACTCCTGTGTTCATCATCCCCTTTCCTGAGCATTAAGAGACTTCTTTGAAGAAGGAGATAGCAATAGCAATAGCACTTAGACTTATATACCGCTTTACAGTGCTTTACAGCCCTCTCTAAGCAGTTCACAGAGTCAGCATATTGCCCCCAACAATCTGGGTCCTCATTTTACCCACCTCGGAAGGATGGAAGGCTGAGTCAACCTTGAGCCGGTGAGATTTGAACTGCCGAACTGCAGCTAGCAGTCAGCTGAAGTAGCCTGCAGTGCTGCACTCTAACCACTGCGCCACCTCGGCTCTTCTAGGCACTTGTAGGCATTTCTCTCCTGCATCATCAGCTCAAGTCTCCCCAATCATATGTTAAGATACATTGCATGTGGTTTCAGTCTGAAGAGGAAGAGGGAAGGTTTTTGTCACACTTCCCCATAAGAATTTATCACTGTGGAACAGGCTGCCTGCACTGTTCCAGCTACCGCAGTAATAATCTGCCTCGTCTTCAGCCTGTACATTGGTGATGGCCAAAGATCCTGTACTCCCAGATCTGGTGGCAGTGAACCGATTTGGGATCCCTTCTCCCCTACTGCAGCCATCACAGTGGACAAAAAGAGGGCCTTTTCCTGCTTTCTGTTGATACCAGCCAATCCAGTAGGTACTCTGAGTTGTTGTGCAGGAGAGAGTAATGGTTCCACCCAGGGACACGGAGCTGGAGGGAGGCTGGGTCCAAGTGGACTGACCATCAATGCCTTTCAGGAAGTGGGGCAGGGAGAGAAAGAGTGGGGAGAGAAAAAGAAAGCAATACTGTGAATCTAATGCATCTTCCTTTGCTCTTCGTCATTTCCAAGGGACCCCGTTCTGATGAGAATCACAAGCAGATTCTGTCTTGGCCAATTACTTTACCTGTGCAGTAAGTGAGAACTGCTAAGAAAATCAGAGCTGAACCCATGGTCAACTTTGGCACGGAATATTCTTTTGAGGGAGAAAAGTAACAACCTTCTTCAGATCTTCTCCTTCTTATATCCTTCTTAAATGCCCCTTCATGCAAATGAGATCTGCACCCATTGGTTCGACCAGAACTTTTTATTCCCATGAATCCTTACGATGTCTTCTAGTTTAACCAATGACCACAGGGCACATTTGCATACAGGAGATTTTGAAAATTAGAGGAGATTTAAAAGCTCCCAATGAAATCCTAACCACCTCATTGTTCCTGAGGGAACTCTCTCTATTTCTTCCAACATCCTACTTTATATATGAACATGATATAACAGAATATCAGAATAGTAGAATTGGAGGGACCTTGGAGGTCTTCTAGGCCAACCCCCTGCTCAGTTAGGAAACCCTCTACCACTGCAGACAAATGGTTGTCCAGTCTCTTCTTAAAAGCTTCCAGTGATGGAGCACCCACAACTTCTGGAGGCAAGTCATTCCGCAGATTAATTGTTCTCACTGTCAGGAAATTTCTCCTTAGTTCTAGGTTGCTTCTCTCCTTGGTTAGTTTCCATCCATTGCTTCTTGTCCTGCCTTGATGTGCTTTGGAATATAAATTGACCTTCTTTTTCTTTTTTGTAGCAGTTTTAATGAGTCCCTAGCAAACATCCCTAAGGTCTAATTGAGGAATGTAAGAGAAATAAATCTATATACATGATAAACAGCTGGACGTTGTGAATGAAGATCACTTGAATAGGATACTCCTCTATTCTTGTCTTAAACAAAACTGTCCCTTTATGTCAAATGTCACTGATGCACAAAGGGAAAAAAAGTGAACTACACTGAAATGACATAAGGAGAAAGTTTTTGTCTCACTTCCTCATCTGAATGAATCACTGTGGAACTGACTACCCGTCCAGATGCAACAATAATAGGTGGCTTCATCTTCAACCAGAGCCCCAGTGATAGTCAAGGACATCACATTCCCTGATCTGGACCCAGAGAAACGGGCTGGAACCCCTGATGCTCTGGTACTGGTTGCGTAGATCAAAGCTCGAGGTTTATTCCCAGGTACCTGCTGGGACCACGAAGGTTCGTTGCCATCACCAAGACTTCCACCATCATATCGACAAGATATGGTGACTGTTCCCCCTGCGGCTACAAATTCTGGGTCCTTCAGGGTCTGCAGTTGTTGAAGGCTGGAGCCTGAAAGAGAGCAAGACGTTGCTTGTTCAATGAAGGGTCAAGAGGACCACCAAGAATGACAAATTAAGTTATCTGGCAAGGAGGTTATCTAAGTTTAGTTCTAGAAAGGATTATGCCTCTTTCCAAAGAGATTTCTCTTACCAACAGAGATTAGGACTATGGTGAGAAGAAGTGTTTGGGTCATGGTGGGACAACTCAATGGGCCAACTCTTTCTCTAAAGCAAATGGATTTCCTCCTTGACTCCTCTCCACCTCTCTTAAATCCCCAAAGGACAAGACAGGAACCCACCCCCCATCAGATGCAAATATTTTCCTCTTCAACTACCAACCCAGCCCTCTGAGTGTCTGATTAGAGAAGTGATACGCAAATGCTAAGATGTGTCTTGTCTAAAACCAATGTTTTCCTGCAGTAGAAGGAAAGGAAGAGACAAGAATTAGCAGGTTAATACACTGAAGACTTTCTGGGGTTCATTCCAAGAACCTGCTTTGATCTGCTTGAGTTTACAAAGCCATATTACCAAAAACGTATTTGCATTTGGACAAATATGGAATGTATTGATGGAATGTATCCCACACTCATTGATTAATTCACATGGTTCAAGAAGAGGAAATCCCCCTTCAAGACCACCAGTTTAGGGGGGGAAGGGAGGGTCTTACTCCACTTGAACATAATGGCTAGGACAGGTCATTAGTAATCTCACATTCATTTTTCTTAATTTTTGGAACATACCCCTGGAAGCAGAATTGTTGAACATAGCCATTTCCTTTTATCCTGCACTATTCACCTGTTCTGAGCATGACCAATGTCCAAAGGAAGAGATTGAGACGTTTCAGGAGCCACATCTGGCCATGCTTTTGCTTATGTCATTTTTTGCACAAACACCAAAGGGCAGCAGCAACCCCTACTGCCCACTGATATTGCAACATCTGCATTCTCCCCACCTGGGCTGATCATCTTCCTTCTCCTGAAATATCAGAAGGACAGAAAAAAAGAAAACAAGAATGGAACAAAATGTGCCTTCTTTATTAATTGTCTCACAGTCAAGAATGTCCCAAAGCCACCCTTAATGTTTTTGAGATTATATATAAGCCTGGGGCATCCTTGTCTGTGCTTTTCCTTCTTGGCTTTACTGATGTGCTTTACTGGAGGTAAAGGAGGTACCTACCTATTTCTCTGGTAAGAACATTTAGCATGTGGTCTGTAAAGCTGAACATCTAATGTAGGAGAACCACGTGCAAATGTGCCAATCATTACAAAGTATTCATCCTTACATTCTCTAGCCTTGACCCAAACTTGAGCCACTTTTTAGCCTGTGTCTTCATACAGTCCCTTTTATCCCATCTCCAGTCTGGACTTAAAACACCTGAAAATCATCTGTAGCTTCTACAATTTTACATGTTATCCTTTGATAGTTTTCACTCAAACCACGGGGAACTGAGACCATGGGTCTGTGGGCTTTCCCTTCACCTTTCTCTTCCATATAGCTGTGTATTTATTATCCCCCTTCATAGGGACAGAGAGACTTTGGCAGATGGAAATGAAGCTGTCAAGGTTCTGACTAATCATCATCATCTTTTAACGACCCCCATAATCCCTTGCGGGATGGAGTCTGGGCAACTGAATGGAGCTAGCAGAGTGTTGAATGGCCAGATGCCCTTCCTGTCACCAATGCGGAGTTTTGTTCAGCAGATATATTCTCATTGTGCCCAGTGAGAGAAAGCTCTGCCTCTACCTAGGATCGAACTCACAGCCTCCTGATTGTGAGGCGAGAGCTCCACCTCTAGGCCACCGCACCACTCAAGGTTCTGACTAATGAACCCAACCAATTCAGCACTCAGAACTTTCAGTTTTCTCAAAGAACTATTTTACTGAGTACATCATATCGGCAAGGATGAAAACAAAACCAACCCTAAATATTTCCTGCGGTTTCTGTATAATTAAAGAATAGTTCCCCCAATCACTGGTCAAAGTACGTTGCTTCTTGTTTCAAGCTGAAGAGGAAGAGAGGAGGTTTTTGTCACACTTCCCCATAAGAATTTACCACTGTGGAACACATTACTGCTCCAGCTAGCACAGTAATAATCGGCCTCATCTTCAGCCTGCACATTGGTGATGGTCAAAGTTCCTGTACTCCCAGATCTGGTGGCAGTGAACCGATTTGGGATGCCTTCTCCCCTGCTACTGCAGCCATCACAGTGGACAAAACGAGGGCCTTTTCCTGCTTTCTGTTGATACCAGCCAATCCAGTTGGTACTCTGAGTTGTGCAGGAGATCTTAATGGTTCCACCTGGGGACACGGAGCTGGAGGGAGGCTGAATCCAAGCGGACTGACCATTGATGCCTTTCAAGAGAGAGGGGACAAAAAGACAGAAATACTCTGAATATTATGCTCCTTCCTTTTCTCTTAGACATTTCCAAGGGACCAACCTCTTAGAGAATCCCAGCCAAATCCTCTCTTGGCCCAGGAAAACTTTACCTGTGCAGTAAGTGAGGAATGCAAGGAAGACCACAGACCAACCCATGGTCACCTTTGGCAAGGAATATCCTTCTAGGGAAGACAATTCTAACCTTCTCCTTTCCTTTCCTTTCCTTAAATGCCTCTGCTTGGCCACTTCATGCAAATGAGATCTGCACTCATTGGTTCCGCTAGAATATTTTATTCCCCCAAAGCATTCTGAGGTCTTCTAGTTTAGCCAATGACCAGAGGACAGATTTGCATAAAGATTTGAAAATCAAGAGAACAAGATGTTGCTTGTTCAAGGGAGGGTCAAGAATGGCCAACTCAGCTATCCAGCAAGGAGGTTCTTCTGAGTTTCCTTCTAGAAAGGGTTGAGCCTCCTTCCAAAGGGATTTCTCTTACCAACAGAGATCAGGACTATGGAGAGAAGAAGTGCCTGGATCATGGTGGGAGAACTGGATGGGACAATCCCTCTTTTGGAGCAAATGGATTTGCCCTTCACCAACTCTCCAACTCTCTTAAATCTCAAAAGAGAAAGAGAGGACCACCTCATGCAAATGTTTTGTTCTTCAACTACCAATCCAGCCCTCTGAGTGGCTGATTCAAGAGGTCAGGAATCAGTTGCTAAGATGGGTCTTGTCTTAAAAAAATTGTTATTTTTTTGAAGTGGGGAGCAGAGGAACTGACATGAATTAGTTCTTGAGTAGCTTGAAGGCTTCCTGGACTTCGTTCCAGGAACCTGTTTTGATCTGTGGCAGTTTATGAAGCAGAAAGCAATGCTTTGGAGCAAATGTGAGATGGATTGGGAGAATGGACACCACACTCACTGATTCAGTTTCATCAAGTATGGTTCCAGGAGAGGAGATCTCCCTCCAAGACTAGGAAAAAGGACCATCCTTCAGTTGGAAATACGGGCTAGGGCAGGTGATAATCAATCTGAATATCCTTCTTTTAATTTTTTACATATGCCACTGGAAGCAAGTTATTGGACTAAACTATTTCCTTTTCTCCTTCCTTATTTCACCTGTTGGGTGAGGGGATCAGTGGCCTTCTCCCTCCCTTAATTTAAATGACTTTGCAGGAGCCACATCTGGCCAGACTTTTGCTTATATCATTTTTGGGAGAAACATCAAAGGGCAGCAGCAACCCCTACTGGCCACTGATATTGCAACAGCCATGTTATGCCCACCTGCACTGAAGAAATACAGTATTTACCATCTTTTGAGGACCATCAGTGTCCTTCTCCCCGAATATCAGAAGAAAGTCAGAAAAAAGAAGAAGGAAGTGAAAGAAAACAAGAATGGAACACTTTAATACTTTGATTGTAAAGCAACATTTAGAGATTATAGATAGGTGTGTGTCATCATGCTTCTTTCTGCTTGTCCTTCTTGGCTTTTGTGGTGTGCTTGAGGTAAAGGAGGTACCTGTTGATCAGAAGACCTTCATGTTTCCAGGAGCTGATTCATTTCTCCTAGTAAGAACATATTTAGCACAGGGTCTGTTCAGTTCCACATTTAATATAGCAGAACCACACAGAAGAGTGCCAATCTTTATTAAGAGTTCATCCCTATGTCCTTCCAGCCAGGCCGCAAACCTTCCCCAGTGACTATTTTTAGCAATGTGTCCTCCTACAATCCCTTTTCAACCATCTCCGATCTCGTGTCGAAGCAAATGAAAATCACCTCTAGCTTCTCCCATTTTACATCTTCTCCATTGACAATTTGTACTTATACCAAAGGGGGCTGAGATCATGGATCTGTGGGGCTTCCCTGCACTCTTCTCGTCCACATTCCTGTGGCCACCATCCCCTCTGCTGGGCATTGAAAGACTTCTTTGCAGATGGAGATGACCCTGCAGATGTTTCTCCCCTGTCTCTTCAGCTCGAGGGTCCCCAATTATAGATCAAGGTATGCTCCTTCTTGTTTCAGGTTCAAGAGGAAGGTGAAGGGGTTTTTTTTTTGCCACACTTTCCCATAAGAATTTACTATTGTGCAACATTCTACCAGCACGATTCCAGCTACCACAGTAATAATCTGCCTTGTCTTCAGCTTCTACATTGGTGATGGTCAAAGTTCCTGTAGTCCCAGATCTGGTGGCAGTGAACCAATTTGGGATCCCTTCTCCCCTACTGCAGCCATCACAGTGGACAAAACGAGGGCCTTTTCCTGCTTTCTGTTGAAACCGTCTAATGGTGTTAGTACTCTGCATTGTGCAGGAAAGCCAATCGTTCTACCTGGGGACACCGAGCTGGAGGGAGGCTGAGTCCAAGCGGACTGACCATCAATGCCTTTCAAGAGAGAAGAAAGAAAAAGGAAGAAATACTCTGAATCTGATGCTCCCTCCTTTTTTCTTAGACGTTTCCAAGGGACCAACTTCTTAGAGAATCACGATCAATCGTTCTCTTGGCCCAGGAAAACTTTACCTGTGCCGTAAGTGAGAGGCGCAACAAAGAACACAACCCAACCCATGGTCACCTTTGGCAAGGAATATCCTTCTGGGGAAGACCATTATAACCTTCTTCATGTTTGGACATTGTGAATGGGAATAGGATAGCCCTCTCCTCTTCTCTTAAATTAAAAAAAAACCCTGCAATTTTGTGCCTTAATGTCAAATTTCACCAATGCACAAAGGGGGAAAAAAGAAAGTGAAGTGAAGTGAAGTGAAGTGAAATGTTTTTGTCTCACTTCCCCAACTGAATGAATCTCTGTGTAACTGACTACCCGTCCAGATGCAACAATAATAGGTGGCTTCATCTTCAAGCAGAGCCCCAGTGATAGTCAAGGACAACACATTCCCTGATCTGGACCCAGAGAAACGGGCTGGGACCCCCGATGGTCTGGTACTGGTTGAAAAGATCAAAGTTCGAGGTTTATTCCCAGGTACCTGCTGGGACCACCAAGGGTAGTTGCCATCCCCAAGATTTCCACCATCATATCGATAAGATATGGTGACTGTTCCCCCAGGGGCTACAGAGGCTGGATCCTTCAGGGGCTGCAGTTGTTGAATGCTTGGACCTGAAAGAGAGCAAGACATTGCTTGTTCAATGAAGGGTCAAGAGGACCATCAAGAATGGCAGTTATCTAGCAAGGAGGTCCTTCCAAGTTTAGTTCTAGAAAGTGTTGTGCCTCCTTCCAAAGGGATTACCCTTACCAAGAGAGATCAGGATGATGGTGAGAAGAAGGGCCTGGGACATGGTGGGACAATTCAATGGGCCAAACTCTTCTCTAAAACAAATGGATTTCCCCCTTGACTCCTCTCCACCTGTCTTAAATCCCCAAAGGACAAGAGAGGACTTCATGCAAATAGTTTCTTCTTCAACTACCAACCAAGCCCTCTGGGTGTGTGATGAGAGAGGTGATGAGAAACTGCTAAGCCTTGTCTAAAACTATTATTTTCCTGCAGTGGGAGGAAAAGGAGAGGCAAGAATTAGGTGTTTAACAGATGAAGACTGTCTGGGGTTCATTCCAAGAACCTGCTTTGATCTTGAGTTTACAAAGCTATATTACCAAAAACGTATTTGCATTTGGACAAATATGTATTGATGGAATGTACCCCAACTCATCGATTAATTCTCAAATGTCCCCTCAAAACCATCAGAGAGAAAAAGAGAAAAAGAGGAGGGCCATACTCCATTTGAATATAAGGGCTAGGGCAGGTCATAAGTAATCATTTTTCTTAATTTTTGGAACATACCACTGGAAGCAGAAGGGGTGGACATAACTGTTGCCTTTAATCCTGCACTATTCAACTATTCTGTGAATGATCAGGGCCCTCCTCCCTCCCTTACCCTCAAGAAGGGTAAATTCAATGGTGAAAAAAGTAAGGTTCTACATTTAGGCAAGAAAAACAAAATGCACAGGTACAGTATATGTGGTACCTTGCTCAACAGTAGTAACTGTGAGAGGGATCTTGGAGTCCTAGTGGACAACCATTTAAATATGAGCCAGCAGTGTGCAGCAGCAGCTGCCAAAAAAGCCAACACAGTTCTAGGCTGCATTAACAGAGGGATAGAATCAAGATCACGTGAAGTGTTAATACCACATGATAATGCCTTGGTAAGGCCACGCTTGGAATACTGCATCCAGTTTTGGTTGCTATGATGTAAAAAAGATAAAGAGTGCAGAGAAGAGCAACAAAGATAATTAGGGGACTGGAGGCTAAAACATATAAAGAGCAGTTGCTGGAATTGGGTATGTTTTATTTAATGAAAAGAA
>QLTV01001195.1:99389-112535 GCA_003457575.1 Thermophis baileyi | reverse complement strand
TATATATATATATATATATTCAAAAAGCAAGAAATAAAATCCAATCAGATGTCGTGCAAAACACACCAATTAACTAGTGATGATTTGGATGATAAGGGACACTCTTGAATGACCAATATCTATGATGGCTGCTTCTCCAAATACTAGCAAAGCACTATGTGAAGGACAGATGTCAGGAATTTCATAATATCTACACAAGCGTGGATTCATATCAAACATCCCTAAGTTAAAAAGGAGGAACAGGGAAAGGATGAAAGAATAAACACGGCGAACAGCTGGACTTTCTCAATGAAGGACACCTGGATGCGATAGATGTATGCATTTGTCTTAAATCAACCAAAATTGGATGCTTCTTGGATTGGAAGACAAGCCACACTGTAGAAGGACAAAAATTAACATAAGGTTTGAGCCATAATGCCATTTCTCTAAATGCAATAACAACACCCTTCAAATGCCAGGAGTTTTCCTGACTCCCAAGGTAACATGAGGCCCAGCAAACACCTGTAAGCTCTAATTGAGGAATGTAAGAAAAATAGAAGGAAAAGATATGAAGAACAGCTGGACTTTCTAAATGAAGATCCCCTGGATAGGATGCTCTTGTCCGCTGGTCTTATATCAACCCAAAGTCCACATTTCTTTCTTCCTGTCAAATTTCACTTCTGCACACAGGGCCATTTAAAAAATGAGAAGCTGAAATGAACCCAAGAGAAGGTTTTTGTCTCACTTCCCCACCTGAATCAATCACTGTGGAACTGACTACCCGTCCAGACGCAACAATAGTAGGTGGCTTCGTCTTCAAGCAGAGCCCCAGTGATAGTCAAGGACATCACATTCCCTGATCTGGACCCGGAGAAACGTCCTGGAACCCCCGAAGGTCTGGTACTGGTTGTATAGATCAAAGCTCGAGGTTTATTCTCAGGTACCTGCTGGGACCACCAAGGGTAGTGGCCATCCCCAAGGTTTCCACCATCGTATCGACAAGATATGGTGACTGTGCCCCCAGGGGAAACAAATTCTGGGTCCTTCAGGTTCTGCAGTTGTTGAAGGCTTGGACCTGAAAGAGAGCAAGACGTTGCTTGTTCAACGGAGGGTCAAGAGGAGCAACACAAATGGCAAACTCAACTATCGAGCAAGGAAGCTCTTCTGAGGTTAGTTCTAGAAAGAATTTTGCCTCCTTCTAAATGGGTTTCTCTTACCAACAGAGATCAGGATGATGGAGAGAAGAAATGCCCGGGACATGGTGGGAGAACTGGATGGGCCAACCCTTTCTCTAAAGCGAATGGATTTCCCCCTTGCCTCCTCTCCACCTCTCTTTAATCCCCAAAGGACAAGAGAGGACCCCCTCATGCAAATGTCTTGCTCTTCAACTACCAACCCAGCCCTCAAGGAGGCTGATTAGAGAGGGGATGAGCAACTGCTAAGATGTGTCTGGTCTAAAACTATTATTTTCCTGCAGAGGGGTGAAAAGGAAGAGACAAGAATGAGCTGTTTAATAGTCTGATGAGTATCTGGGGCTCATTCTAAGAACCTGTTTTGATCTGCTTGAGTTTACAAAGCCATATTAGAGAAAATATATTTGCATTTGGACAAACATGGGATGTATTGATGGAATGTATCCCACCTTCATTGATTAATTTCCATGGTTCAAGGAGTGGAAATGTCCCTTCGAGTCCAGCAGTCTAAGGAGAAAGAGGAGGTATTGATGGTCTGTTCTCTGAGATTGCTGTTAACTTCTGGACGTTTCATCATCAGGCTAGATGACACCTTCAGCAGGACTTTGGTTGAAGGGTCTTTTTTCAGTTCTTCACATCGCTTTTACTGATCTCATGTGGTCAATGGGTCGTGTGACTGGCTGATCATTGTATGTGATCTCTCGTGCCGTGTGACCTGTTGTGTGACTGGTTGGTCATTGTGTGGCAAGCTGACCAAGTGAAGTGGTGGTCGGTGCTATCGTTGGTTGGTTGCTTGATTGATATGGCTCCTTATGGGTTTGTAGCCTGGTTCATTTGTGGCGTGTGATGGCACATGAATTCATCACGTGGTGGCACGAGTGTCTATCATTTCTGAAAAGAGGAGGGTCTTACTCCATTTGGGCATGTGGACTAGGGCAGGTCATAAGTAATCCACATATTCATTTTTCTTAATTTCTGGAACATACCCTTGGAAGCAGAATTGTTGGACATAACCATTTCTTTTATTCTGCACTATTCACTTATTCTGTGAATAATCAGAGACCTCCTCCCTCCCTTACTCTCAAGAAGGAGATGAAACATTTCAGGAGCCACATCTGGCCATGCTTTTGCTTAAGTCGTTTTTTTGCTCAAACATGAAAGGGCAGCAGCACCCCCTGCTGGCCACTGATTTTGCAACATCTGCATTCTCCCCACCTGGGCTGAAGAAAGGCAGCATTTGTCATCCTTTGAAGACCGTCATCATTCTTCTCCTTAAATATTAGAGTAAGGGAATGACAAACGAATAAACAAAGGATGTGTTGGAAGAAAACAAGAATGGAACAAAATGTGTCATCTTTATTCATTCTCTTACAGTAGATGTCCCAAAGTCTTCCTTAATATATTTAACACTTTGATTTCAGATAGAGCAGCGGTTCTCAACCTGTGGGTCGCGACCCCTTTGGGGGTCAAATGACCCTTTCACAGGGGTCGCCGCGCACGCTAGCCCGCCATCTTGGTGCCACCGTCACTTGCAGGGGTGAAATGCTCCCGGTTCGGCCGTGCCTGCGTGTCGCCGGACAGCCGGTAGCGACGGAAGCGGGAGACTTCGCCCACCCGCCCGGATGCCGCCATTTGGGTTCTTTTACCCTCTGCGCATGCGCAGAATGCTTTGCTTCCGGGCGAAGTCTCCCTCTTCCGACGCTATCAGCTGTCCGGCGACCCGCAAGCAAGCCCGAACCGGGAGCATTTCGCCCCTGGTGCCACGCCCCCTTTGTCACCTCATCCCACGTGGGGAGGGTGGGGAGGGAGGGTTGCAGGGGGGTCGCGGCATTAGGAAGGTTGAGAACCACTGAGGTAGAGGTTATATGTATGTCTGAAGCATCATGCTTGTCTGTGCTTGTCCTTCTTGACTTCTGTGGTGAGGTTGAGGTAAAGGAGGTACCTGCTCATCAGAAGAGTTTCATGTTTTCAGTGGCTCATACATTTCTCCCGGTAAGAACATTTAAGCACATGGTTTATAAAGTTTAACATCTAATGTAGGAGGACCACCTGGGAGTGTCCCAATCATTACGAAGTGGTCATCCTAACATCCTCTAGCCTTGACCCAAACTTGCTCCAATGGCCACTTTTTAGCCTGTGTCTTCATAAAGTCCCTTTTATCCCATCTCCAATCAGGTGTTGAAGCACACGCAAATGGGGGAACTCAGACCGTGGGTTCATGGGCTCTCCCTTTCCTATTCCTGTAGTCCTCATCCCTGTTCATAAGGACAGAGAAACTTCTTTGCAGATGGAAATGAACCTGCAGAGGTTTCTCTCCTGTTTCTTCAACTCAAGGTCCCCAATCACTGGTCAAAGTACTTTGCTTCTTGTTTCAGGCTAAAGAGGAAGAAAGGAGGTTTTTGTCACACTTCCCCATAAGAATTTACCACTGTGGAACACATTACTGCTCCAGCTAGCACAGTAATAATCTGCCTCGTCTCCAGCCTCCGAATTGGTGATGGTCAAAGATCCTGTATTCCCAGATCTGGTGGCAGTGAACCGATTTGGGATCCCTTCTCCCCTGCTACTGCAGCCATCACAGTGGACAAAATGAGGCCCTTTTCCTGATTTCTGTTGGTACCAATAGATGGTATTAGCAACCTGAGTTGTGCAGGAGAGCGTAATGGTTCCACCTGGGGACACGGAGCTGGAGGGAGGCTGAATCCAAGTGGACTGACCATTAATGCCTTTAAATAAAGGGGGAGGGATGGAGAGGAAGAGTGAGGAGAGAAAAAGAAAGAAATACTGTTAAACTGGTGCATCTTCATTCACGCTGACCCATTTCCAAAGTCTCATGAGAATCACAGCCAAATTCTCTCTTGGCCCAGGAAAACTTCACCTGTGCAGTAAGTGAGGAATGCAAGGAAGAACACATCCCAACCCATGGTCACCTTTGGCAAGGAATATCCTTCTAGGGAAGACAATTCTAACCTCCTTCTTCTTCTTTCCTTTCCTTAAATGCCTCTGCTTGGCCACTTCATGCAAATGAGATCTGCACCGATTGGTTCCGCTAGAATATTTTATTCCCTTAAAGCATTCTGAGATCTTCTAGTTTAGCCAATGACTAGAGGACAGATTTGCATAAAGATTTGAAAATTGGGGAGACTTAAAAGCTTACAATTAAACATGACCACATTATTGTGGATCAAGGAACAAACCTTCAATGTCTCTTCGAACACACTATGTTTTACATGAATGGGTCATGAAATGTTTATATGTAAATGTAATTATGAAATTATATTTATCTGCATAGCATGTAAGGGCTAATATGCAATTCCTACAGAATCTGAGGCCTAATATATATACAGTATATTTTTCAAAATGCAAGAAATAAAAACCAAGAAGCCGTGGTGCAAAACAAACCCGAATTTAGCATTTGGTCATTTTATTATTCGCTTTGACAAATTTAGGATGGATTGGTGGATTGTGTCCCAAACTCATTGATTAATTGTTATAGTTCAAGGAAAGGCTATCAGGTCATAATCAATTTTCATACTCTTTTTTAAAAAAATTCTAAAGCCACTGAGAGCAGAGTTGGTGGTCCTAAACCTTTTCCTTTTATCCTTCCTTATTTCACCTGCTGGGTGAGGACTCAGTGCCCTCCTCCCTCCCTTACTCTAGAAGAAGAGATTAAATTTTTTCAGGAGCCACATCTGCCCATCCTTTTGCTGAAGTCACTTTTTGCACAAACATGAAAGGGCAGCAGCAACTCCTATTGGCCACTAATATTTCAGCATCTATGTTACCCCCACCTGGGCTGAAGAAATGCAGCTTTTGCCATCCTTCGTGCACCATCATCATCATTCTTCCATCCTTCTCCCCCTTTTTCTGTCTATTCTCAGAAGATAGACATAAAAATAAGGAGGAGCTGAAAGAGAACAAGAATGGAACATTTCTATGTTATGACTTCAAACACAACACTTTAGGTCAACAATATATCTGTCATCATGCTTCTCTGTGCTTGTCCTTCTTCACTTTAGTGGCATGCTTGAGGTTGAAGTGAAGGATATACAGTATCTTCCATCAGAAGAGTTTCATGTTTTTAGTGGCTGATTCATTTCTCCTAAGAAGCAAAGCTTTAGCACATGGTCTCCTCGGTTCAACTTCTAATGTAGGAGAACCACACTTGATTGGGCCAATCTTTACTAAGAGTTCATCCACACTTCCACAATCCATGGTGCAAACCCCACCCAGGAATTACGGTACTTTTTAGTGCTCTGTCCTCATACAATCTCTTTTATTCCATTTCCAATCTAGTGTTGATCCAGTTAAAAATCACCTCTAGCTTCTCCAAATTTACTTCTTCTCCATTCACAATTTGTACTTATACCACGGAGGGTTGAGACTGTGGGTCTGTGGGCTTCCCTTCCCCCTTCTCATCCACACTCCTGTCTCCATCATCCCTCTTGCTGGGCATTGAGAGAGTTCTCTGCAGATGGAGATGAACCTGCAGGAGTTTAGCTTTTGTCTTCTCCTCAATTCGAATGTCCCCAATCACAAGTCAAGGTATGTTGCTTCTTGTTTCAGGTTGAAGAGGAAGAGAGGAGGTTTTTGTCACACTTCCCCATAAGAATTTACCACCGTGCAACAGAGTAGCACCACTGTTCCAGCTACCACAGTAATAATCTGCCTCGTCCTCAGCTTGCACATTGGTGATGGTCAAAGATCCTGAACTCCCAGACTTGGTGGCAGTGAACCGATCTGGGATCCCTTCTCCCCTGCCGTATCCACTACATTGAACATAGCGAGGTGCTTGTCCTGGTTTCTGTTGATACCAGCCAATGCAGTAAGAAGTCTGAGTAGTTGTGCAGGAGAGTGTAATCGTTCCACCCGGAGATACGGAACTTGTCGGAGGTTGAGTCCAACTTAATTGACCATCAATGCCTTTAAAAGGGAGGGAGAGAGAGAGAGAGAGAGGGAGGGAGGGAGGGGAGAAAGAGGAAGAAATACTGTTAAACTGATGCATCTTCCTTTGCCCTGAGCCATTTAGAAGGGTCCAAATTCTTTTGAGAATCACCACCAATTCTCTTTTGGCCCAGGAAAACTTTACCTGTGCAGTAAGTGAGGAGTGCAAGGAAGACCACAGCCCAACCCATGGTCAATTTTGACAAGGAATGTCCTTCTAGGAAAGAAAATTATAACCTCCTTCAGATCTTCTCCTTTCCTTTCCTTAAATGCCCCTTGCTTTCCCCTTTCATGCAAATGAGATCTTCATTCATTGGTTCCACTAGACTATTTTATTCCCCAAAAGCATGATGAGGTTTTCTAGTGAAGTCAATGAACACCAGAGAGATTTGCATATGCCAGATTTGGAACCAGGGAGGGGGTAAATGTCTGTGGAGATTCTAAGTCCTCCGGGTCATAGTTGTCTCAAAGGAGTTTTTTCAAAAGGCAACTGGACAGTTTTGTCCTTGAAGAAGAAGAAGAAGACATTTCGCTTCTCATCCAAGAAGCTTCATCAGATCATTGGTCCAGTTGCCTTTTGAGACAGGGAGGCGATAGAATTAAAAAGATCTCAATCAAAGCATGCTGTTTTGGGAAACAGAGAAAAATCTGGATAAGTACACTATTCAGATAAATAGGTGTACTATTTATCCCTGAATTCAACATGAAAATGATCCATGGAGTTGTATAACTCTGGGTAATCTCCATAGCACGTAAAATCTAAAGTGCAGTTACGATAGAATCAAGAGCTATTTTTTTTTTTCAAAAAGCAAAAAAGCAAAACCAAAAAGACATTGTGCAAAACAAAGCAGGAAATTCTGATCTCCTAATAAATATAAAGGAACCTAATCCACTTTTCCTCCTCGCCTATAGAGATTCTGCACTTTTAACACAATGCTAAGCTATCTCACCTTTCGGAAGTTGTCTGCCCTGAAAGCAACTTGTAGTGTTGGTTTCATCCCTGTCTATGTCACCTTTCTTCTGAACCAGGTAGATTCTGCTAGACAAATGGCCCTGTTTGGCAAATGGAGAAAGATCTGCTAATCTTGCTATTTCTTGCGTTCACACAACTCAAGGAAAGCTCAAATTCCATGGTTTCTTCCAATCTTCTGAAGATGGAGCAGAAAGGATCTTCTCACAGTGCCCTAAGCTAGTTGAACCAAGTGAGATATGTCACCAAATCACATTCCACATCAATGTGCCACATCTTCAGCCTGCATGTTGGTGAAGCTCAAGTGGTCCAGGATCCCATAATAGGAAACCACAAAATGATCTAGGATTCCTTGTCTTCTGCTGCTACAATCACCATTTCCCACCTATTGTGAAGCTTGTTCATATCTCTGTGGACATCAGTAAGTGGCCTTTGAACTGCTAACAGTGAAGGCGAGTTTGGAGATGTTTGAATTGGGCACCTAGAGTTGGCTGCAGGTGGACTTGAATAATAGGTCCCCAGTGTTGAAGGAGATAAATCAAAACTGGCCTTGAGACATTACTCTGTAACCCTGAAAATGTCAAAAGCTGAACTCTAAAGGTGAACACCAAGAGTCCAGGGAAATAGGAGTTCTTATCAAACTTCCCTAAGCTTTTAGTAAGGAACAGGAAAAGAATAAAAGCAAAAAGGTTATGAGGAGCTGGACTTTCTGAAGGAAGATCATTTGGATAGGACGGTCTTCTCCTCTTGCTTATATCAACCAAAATTAGAGCCGAGGTGGCACAGTGGTTAGAGTGCAGCACTGCAGGCTACTTCAGCTGACTGCTAGCTGCAGTTCGGCGGTTCAAATCTCACCGGCTCAAGGTTGACTCAGCCTTCCATCCTTCTGAGGTAGGTAAAATGAGGACCCAGATTGTTGGGGGCAATATGCTGACTCTGTGAACCGCTTAGAGAGGGCTGTAAAGCACTATGAAGCGGTATATAAGTCTAAGTGCTATTGCTATTGCTATTGCTAATTGTACATTTGTCCTCGTGTCACATTTCACTGAGGCAGGTAGGGGGGGAAAAAGGGAAATGAAATGAAAAGAAGGGTTTTTGTCTCACTTCCTCATCTGAATGAACCACTGTGGAACTGATTGCCTGACCAGACACAACAATAATAGGTGGCTTCATCTTCAACCAGAGCCCCAGTGATAGTCAAGGACATCGTGTTTCCAAAGGGTAGTGGCCATCCCCAAGATTTCCACCATCATATCGACAAGATATGGTGACTGTGCCTCCAGCTGCGACAAATTCTGCATCCTTCAGTGTCTGCAGTTGTTGAAGGCTGGGACCTGAAAGAGAGCAAGACATTGCTTGTTCAATGGAGGGTCAAGAATGGCCAACTCAGCTATCCAGCAAGGAGGTTCTTCTGGGTTTAGTTCTAGAGAGTGTTGTGCTTCCTTCCAAAGAGATTTCTCTTACCAATAGAGATCAGGACTATGGAGACAAGAAGTGCCTGGGACATGGTGGGAGAACTCAATGGACCAATCCCTTCTCTAACCCAAGTGGATGTCCCACTCACTCCTCTCCACCTCTCCTAAATCCCCAAAGGACAAGAGATGACCCCCCTCATGCAAATGTCTTGCTCTTCAACTACCAACCCAGCCCTCTGGGTGTCTGATTAAAGAGGGGATGAGCAACTGCTAAGATACCTCTTGTCTAAAATTAATAATTTCTTGAAGCGGGAGGAAAGAAAGAGACAAGAATGAGCTGTTGAATAGACGGAAGGCTGTCCGGCATTCATTCCATGAACTTGTTTTGATCTTTTTGAGTTTACGAAGCCATATTACACAAAAAGGTATCTGCATTTGGATAAATATAGGATGTGTTGGAGGAATGTATCCCACACTCACTGATTAATTCTCATGGTTCAAGGAGAGGAAATCTCCCTTCAAGACCACCAGTCTAAAGAAAAAGAGGAGAGCTGGATTTCAATTGGAGATAATAGCAATAGCAATAGCACTTAGACTTATATACCGCTTTACAGTGCTTTACAGCACTCTCTAAGCGGTTCACAGAGTCAGCATATTGCCCCCAACAATCTGGGTCCTCATTTTACCCACCTCGGAAGGATGGAAGGCTGAGTCAACCTTGAGCCGGTGAGATTTGAACCGCTGAACTGCTGAACAGTCCGCTGAAGTAGCCTGCAGTACTGCACTCTAACCACTGCGCCACCTCGGCTCTTAAGAGCTAAGACAGGTCATAAGCAAACCTCATATTCAGTTTTCTTAATTTTTGGAACAAGGCACTGGAAGCAGAGCTGGTGGACATAAACCATTTCCATTCATCCTGCATATTTCACCTCTTCTGTGGGGATCAGGGCCCTCCCCGTCCCTTACTCTGGAGGAAGAGACCGGACTTTGCAGGAGCCACATCTGCCCACCCTTTTGTTTAAATCATTTTTGGAGAACTGTGAAAACAGCAGCCTCTACTGGCTACTGATATTGCACCATCTGCATTATCTCCACCTGGACTGAAGACATTTGCCATCCTTTGAGAACCATCATCTTCCTTCTCCTGCACTCGCCAAAGCGCTAAGCTACCCTGCTTTCAGAAGGTATCAGTCCTGAAAGAAGCTCATAGTCTTTATTTATTTATTTATTTGTTGTATTTCTATGCCGCCCAACTCCCGAAGGACTCTGGGCGGCTCACAGAAAATACATTTAAAACATCATAAAATATTTTTAAAAAACAGTTAAAAATCACATACATACATATCATTCAAGGCCGGACCTCGCAATTGCAAGATCAACGGCCCCAAGCTTGCCGGTAAAGCCAGGTCTTCAATGCTTTCCGGAAGGCCAATAGGGTGGGGGCAGTCTGGATCTCAGGGGGTAGCTGGTTCCAGAGAGCTGGGGCAGCCACAGAGAAGGCCCTTCCTTGGTTTCATCTTTGTCTTGGTTTCATCTTTGTCTGTTTCACCTGAACCAGGTAGATGTTGCTAGACAAATGGCCCTGTTTGGCAAATGAAGCAGGATCTGTCTAGAATTTCTGTTTCTTGGATTCATACGGAACAAAGATCAAATTATATGGTTTGTTCTAATCCTTTGAGGATGGTGGAGGAAGCATCTTCTCATAATGCCCCAAGCTAGTTAATCCCAGAATAACAAAATAACAAGTTCAAAGGGACCTTGGAGGTCTTCCAGTCCAACCCCCTATACCATTTCAGACAAATGGTTGTCCAATCTATTCTTAAAAACCTCCAGTGATGGAGCATCCACAACTTCTGGAGGCAAGTCGTTCCACTGGTTAATTGTCCTCACTGTTAGGAAGTTTCTCCTTAGTTCTAGGTTGCTTCTCTCCTTGATTAGTTTCCATCAAAATAGTTATGAGTTCTTAACAATCTTAAGTAAAGAACAGGAAAAAATAAAACCAGAAACATGATGAGGAGCTGGTCTTTCTGAATGAAGATCACCTGGATAGGATGATCTTTCCCTCTTGCCCTATATCAACTAAAATTACACATTTGTCCCTTCTTGTCATGTTTCACTGATGCACATAGGACAAAAACAAAATAAAGGAAATGAAGTGAAGCGAAGGGTTTTGGTCTCACTTCTGCACCTGAATCAATCACTGTGGGACTGACTACCCGTCCAGACGCAACAATAATAGGTGGCTTCGTCTTCAAGCAGAGCCCCAGTGATAGTCAAGGACATCACATTCCCTGATCTGGACCCAGAGAAACGTTCTGGAACCCCCAATGGTCTGGAACTGGTTTGATAGATCAATCCTCGATGTTGATGCCCAGGTATCTCCTGGGTCCAAGAAGGGTAGTTGCCATCTCCAAGATTTCCACCATCGTATCGACAAGATATGGTGACTGTCCTTCCAACTGTGACAAATTCTGGGTCCTTCAGGGTCTGCAGTTGTTGAAGGCTGGGGCCTGAAAGAGAGCAAGACGTTGCTTGTTCAATGGAAGATCAAGAGGACCACGAGTAACAAACCTAGCTACCTGGCAAGGAGGCTTTTCTGAGTTTAGTTCTAGAAAGTTTTGTGCCTCCTTACTATAGTCTCTTACCAACAGAGATCAGGACTATGGAGAGAAGAAGCGCCTGGGACATGGTGGGAGAACTCAGTGGGCCAATCCCTTCTCTGAAGCAAACGGATTTCCCCCTGGACTCCTCTCTGCCTCTCTTAAACCCCCAAAGGACAAGAGAGGACCTCCTCATGCAAATGCCTTTCTCTTCAACTATCAGCCCAACCCTTTGGGAGGCTGATTAGAGAGGAAAGGAAGAAGCTGCTAAGATGTGACTTGTTGAAAAGCAATATTTCTGGTAGTAAGGAGCGGAGGATGAGGCAAAACTTAGTCTTTGAATAGCTTGAAGGATTTCTGGAGGGTGTTCCATGAATCTTCTTTGATCTGCAGGAGTTAATGAAATGGTATTGCAGAAAAGCAATGCTTCAGAGTATACGTGAGATGGATTGGGGAGGACAAACAGGAAGCTCATTGATTAATTCTACTTAAGTACAGCTCTAAGAGAGGAAAAAGAGGAGAACGATCCTCCAATTGGACATATAAAGTAGGGCAGTTCATAAAGAATCCTCATACTGATTTTTAAAAAATTTTGAAACGTGCCACCAGAAGCAGAGTTGATGGAACTAACCATTTTCTTTTATCCTGCATATTTCTCATGTTCTGTGAGGGATCATGCCCGCCTCCCTCCCTTACTCTAGAGGAAGAGACTGGACTTAGAAGGAACCACACCTGGCCATCCTTTTGCTTAAGTCGGTTTTTTTTTTTTTTTTTGGAGAAACATGAAAGGGCACCAGCAGCCCCTACTGGCCACTGATGTTGCAACATCTGCATTGTTTTTATTTTTTTATTTATTTGTCAAGCGTATATATGATTACGAACAAAGTATAAACAGAGTATAAACATGTTTGTGAATATATAAGTACAAGCATGGTTATGAGTACAAGAAATTTTACAAATATATGGGTACATTAGGACAGGGATGGTAGGCACGCTGGTGCGCTTATGCACGCCCCTTACAGACCTCTTAGGAATGGGGTGAGGTCGACGGTTGGCAGTCTAAGGTTAAAGTTGTGGGGGTTTGAGGAAGAAACTACAGAGTCAGATAATGTATTCCAGGCATTTCAGAAATGCAGCATTTCTGGTCCTTCAAGGACCATCATCGTCCTTCTCTTCAAACATCAGAGGAAGGGCAGACAAAAGAAAAGGATAAGTTGAAAAAGGACAAGAATGGAATAAATTTGCCTTCTTTATTACTTCTCCTACAGAGGATGACACCAAGAGTCACCTGTTGATTTTAATACTTTGATTTGAAAAAAAAGACATTTAGGTAGAAATTATGTATACAGCTGGAGCATTGTGCTTCTCTGTGCTTGTCCTTCTCAACCTCAGTGGTTTGCTTGTGGTTGACACAAAGGATGGCAGACCGATTGTTAAGTGGGTTGCACTGAATCTTTGGACCTTCTTTGCCATGGTTGTTAAACGGATTACTGCAGTGGTTACATGAATCTCATTGTTGCGAACTGAATCTGGGGTTTCCCCCATTGACCTGGTTTGTTGGAAGCCAGCTGGGAAGGTCACAGAGGCAGATCATATGATCCCTTTGCATAGAGAACTGCAGGACAATTCATTTTCTTACAGACTACCCTTTAAGTCATCTAGGGTTGCATTTACAACACAAACTTATCATCCGGTTTTAATTTACAGTCTAATCTTATTCTGGGGGTGTGTGCGTTTGTGTATGTATGAGGGTGTTTGGTTTGGATGGAAGAAGTGGGTTTGGAGTGGTTGAATTGGGAGAATGAGGGAGCCGGGCGCAAGGAATAGAGCCTCCTCTGCTGAGTGTGCAAACAGAAGCAGATGGGGGCTCAGATATGGCCCCCGGTTTGGTGTGAGTGTGGTGCCTTGCCTGCCGGGGAGGAGGGGGGCCGTTGGGTTGGGGGAGGGGATCTCTGGGGTGTTGGAGAGCCGGAGTATTGCGGTTATGACTGGGAGAGGTAGATATGGAGGGAGCCGAGGGGTAGGCCGCGCGCGGGGAACTAGGA
>QLTV01001195.1:78710-90179 GCA_003457575.1 Thermophis baileyi | reverse complement strand
TAAAAAAACTGTAAAAAGGTATAAGAAAAAGGTGTAAAGCCAGACGACACACTGCTGATGGAAAAAGAATGTTTTTTATGTATATATAATGGAAAAAATAAAAAAACTTTATAACAAAAAAAATAAAATAAAGAAATTTGTAATTTTGACCAGACCTCCAAGTCTTTTTGAATTTTTTGCATTAATTTCAGGTAGTTATCTTCTTTTATCGTCAAGCATTTGGCTGTTATCCAAATCCCGAGATATTTTACTTTTTTTGTTATTTGAATTCCCAATAGGTTTTCCAATTCCTTATCTTGTTTCTGGGTGCAATTTTTAGTTATTATTTTTGTTTTATCTTTATTGATCTTTAAACCAGCCACTTCACCAAATTTTCCAATTTCCTGCAATAGTATAGGTCCAGAGTTTTGGGGATCTTCGATGATGAAAACCATATCGTCCGCAGATGCCTGTGTTTTGTATTCCTCTTTTTTAATTTTTAGTCCTTTAATTTCCAAATTTCCTCTTATTTGATTTAGCAGAGTTTCCAGTGAGAAAATGAACAATAAAGAGGATAGAGGACAACCTTGTCTGACACCTTTCATAACATTTATTTTTTTTCTGTCATATCACCATTTATTAAAATTTTTTGCTGTTTGCGTAGAGTATATTGATTCAATAGTTCTAATAAATTTGTCGCCGAATTGCATATATTTTAGCTGTGTTATAAAAAATTTTCAATCCAAATTGTCAAAGGCTTTTTGTGCATCTACAAACATTAGTGCCAATTGTTTGTCTGAATGAATTTGCGAATTTGTCTTTTTGGAAGGAAGCCATTTTGATCCGAATGTATAATTTGGTTTAATATCGTTTTTAATCTTTCTGCCAATATTGTTGTAAAAATTTTATAATCCGAATTTAGCAAAGAGATTGGTCTGTAGTTATATATGCCTCCTCCCACGATTTTGGCATTTTGGCTTGTTCTAATGTTTTGTTGTACAATTCTAGCATTTTTTCTTCCATGATATCTTGGAATTTCTTGTATATCTCCGCTGGAAGCCCATCTGGCCCCGGTATTTTGTTGCTTTTTTTGTTTTTTAATGGCCTCTTTTAATTCCCCTAGTGTAATTGCCTTATTTAGTATTGTTTGCTTTTCCTCCGACAAGATTGGCAAGTTTTTGTTATCTAAGTAATTCTTAATGTTTTCTTCTTTGATTTTTTCTCGTCCATATAGTGTCTTGAAGAAGTCTTGAGTAATCATCTTCTTTTCTTCTAATTCATGATGCAGTTTTCCTTCTTCATCTTTGAGTTGTTGGATTGTTCTATTTGCTTTTTCTTTCCTTAATTTATGGGCCAACCATCTCCCAGGCTTATTTGCGTGTTCGAAATAATTTTGTTTCATCTTTTTAATGTTATAACTTATCTCTTCTTGGGTAGCCAAATTAATCATATCTTTTGTTAAATCTCTTGCCTCTTTATATGTATTATTCAATGGTTCTTTTTGCAATAATAGTTCTTGTTTTTTAAGTTCTATATTCAGTGTTTCCAATTTTCCTTTTTTTCCCTTATTTTTCTTTGCTGTGTAAGCAATTGTCAACCCTCTTAAGTATGCTTTCATTGTATCCCATACATTTTGGGTTGATGTTTGTTCTTTGGTATTTCCCCTAAAAATAAATCTTAATTCTTTTTCTATTTTTTGTATATATTCTTTTTCCATTAAAATATTTTGGTTAAGTAACCATCTAATCATTTTTTTCTTTCTTCCTTTCCATTTTATTGCGACTGGGTTATGGTCTACTGACAGAAGGAATGTGAGTGACAGTGACATTGTATAAAAAAAAAGGACACCATTTTGAGAGGTCTGGAAAGCGTGTGAGGGAAAAAAGAAATAGAAGAAAACAGGACTAGAGAAAGAGAATATTAAACACTGAATACGAAGGTTGGACATTGAATTTAAAAATCCCCCCTTTCTTTTCCTTTCCTCCTTTTTCATTTTTTTCCTGTGTCCTAATATTCTATTATATTCTAATATTCCAGTACCTTTATGATTGTATTATCTTATCATATAATTAACAGTATTGTAAAGAAAAAAGGAGAAAAAAAGAAATATAGAGTAATTACTATTATAATATAATATTGTTAAAGCATATAACGTAATAGGATTTGAAAGTACTATTAGTAGGGGTTGAAATTAATATTATTCTATATAAAGTATTGATTAATTTATTGCAATAACTATTATTACAATATATTAGATATTGGATATTGGATTAGAAATAGGTATAATATATAGGTGTAATTATATGGTAAAGTGGAATAATATATTCAAAGTACTCCTAATGACTACTATGACAACAACGTTAAAGAAAGGGGGTAAAAAGCAGGCAACTTCTATATCAACCCCAGTAGGTCAAAGATCAATGGAAAGTGTGCTAAGTAGTGAAAAGTCGGGCGCAGGCGCAAACATGCAAGAGCTACAGCCAAGGTGGCGCAGTGGTTAGAGTGCAGTACTGCAGGCTACTTCAGCTGACTGCTAGCTGCAGTTCGGCAGTTCAAATCTCACCGGCTCAAGGTTGACTCAGCCTTCCATCCTTCCAAGGTGGGTAAAATGAGGACCCAGATTGTTGGGGGCAATATGCTGACTCTGTGAACCGCTTAGAGAGGGCTGTAAAGCACTGTAAAGCGGTATATAAGTCTGAGTGCTATTGCTATTGCTACAAGCATCGGTAAATCTATTACAGGAAACAATCCTAAAAATGCAGGAGACAATTACGAAGGGCTTGGATGATGTCAAAAATGAAATGACAGAGGTCAAAAATAGCATGACTAAAATTGATGACAGAGTGGGCACGATCCAAGTAGCATTAGCCAAAAATGAACAACAAATAAAAGAAGTTGTAGAAAGAACAGATCAGACAAAGAAAAGACTATATAGAACAAATAACAAATTAGAGGAAATAAATAAAAATCTTGAGGAGGCCACCTCTCATCTTGAGATGGAAAAGTCAATGTTCTATCTAAGGTTTCAAAATATTACCGAAACGAAAGATGAAGACCTATCGGAAGTAATGATAGAAATATTAGGAAAAATTTTAGACAGAAGCAGAGAAGAAATCCTAAGAGAAATTGACAAAATATATAGAATTAATACCAGCTATATAAGAAAGTACAAACACCCCAGGGAAATACAAACTATTTTTTATCTTATGGATACTCTTCAAGGACAATCCCATTGGCTGAACATTGCAGTAATCCATTTCGGAGGTAATCCAAAGCTTATCTCCCCAATTCAGGGAAGTGACATGACTTTGAGGTTAGAGCAAGGTGTGCTAAAAGCAAAGGGGTGGGCTTCACCCCAAATACACTAACCCCTCCCCAAAGTCAGTTCAGCATGTGGTCATCTCCATTAAGGGACATGAATCAGGTTGTTGAATGTACACCTTCTATACAGGTAGACCTCAATTTACGACCACAATTTAAGCCAGAATTTCTCTGGCTAAGCAAGAAGGTTCTTACATGAGTCACATTCAGTTTTACAAGCGTCTTTGTCATGGTTGTTAAGAAAAAAACTGTAGTTGTTAAGTGAATCATGCAGTCATTAAGGGAATCTGGTTTCCCTCATTGACTTAGCTGGGGAGGTCATAGAGGGGGATCACATGAAAAGATGGTGCTGAAATCATAGAAAATATATTCCCTGGCTGTGTGCAATTCTTTTGTAAAACCATCTGCAACCAATGTTGAGCGAAGCGTTCAAGGAAGGCTGAGACACCTTCTGGTTTTTGTCACAGTTCCCCATAAAGTGCAATCACTGTGCTCTGATAATTGCCATCACGAGTCAAACAGTAATAGTCAGCCTCATCTTCTGGTTGAACGTTGGAGATGGACAAGGTGGCCGAATTGGAGGAAGAATCGATAGAACCAGAAAATCGCTCGGGGATTCCAGAAGGTCACTCAGTATGTTTATAGATCACTGCTAGGGGTTTAGTGCCAGATTTCTGCTGATACCAGCTCACATAGTAGCTAGAAATGCTACCACCTGCCCTGGTACAGGTGATCCTGACTATTCCTCCAGGGGATACCGACAGAGAAGGTGGCTGAGTCATGGTGAACTGGGCCAAGGCACCTGCAGGGGGAAGAAAAGGGAATGAAATGCAACTGAGATGCAGTCAGAGAGAAATGTTTTAATTCAAGTGAAAGAAAGGAAAAAAGGGGTGAGGAGACGGGAACAATTCCAGCAAAGTAGAAATCTTCCAAGGAAGAGAAGAAGATGCTTGATCTTTTCCAGTCAATGGGATACTTTACCAGTGAAGTAGGTGAGGAGGAAAAGGAGGAAGAGAAACTGTTGGGCCATGGCAGAGAAATGGGCAAGGACTGATCTTCTGAAACCAAAGTTCCTTCTGGGTGGACCTCTTCTCCTCACACTTAAGTTGAGCTGCAAGAAAGAGAGGCTGCAAAGGCATGCAAATACCCTTCCTGTTTCTTCCTTTTAAAGCCTCTAGATCTATTTCTACGACAAAGGCAAGAGGTGGCTGGCAAGAGATTTCATTGGTGAGTCTCCAATGAAGGAAGAAGGGGAAAGGAAGAGAGTCCAGTACAAATCTGGCTTTCACATTCTCACATTTCAGCATCTGGGAACCTAAGCAAAGGATCTGATGGACAGGTAGACCATTGGAAAGAGATGTCCATCCAGTAAGCCACCCCCATGCCATGAAAGCTTCATAAGGACCAACAGAACCTTTAATGACGCCCAGAAGCAAAGGTGTAATCTGATATCTTTTCATCTACTTTCAGCTTGTGGTTCACTTCCAAGGCAACCCCATTGATAGCATGTTGGAGTAGTGGTCCATTTGGGAAATGACCAAAGCCTTTGTGACCATAAGCACTGTATCCTTCTCCACGAAAGGACGCAACTCCTGCACAATACAAATTGTGCAACAATCCTTCTGGTGTTGACTGTCAAACAGGAGCCACCATTTCGTGACTCTTGTGCCATCATTAAGGTAATGATGATGTTAACCTGTAACATCTTAACACTTCCTCTAATCCTAATTACCACATTTAAGGCTGGGTATGTTCCCAATTCTGTATAAGTTTATAAGGAAATAAGGAAATAACCCAGGGGTGAAATCCAGCAGGTTCTGACAGGTTCTGGAGAACCGGTAGCGGAAATTTTGAGTAGTTTGGAGAACCGGCAAACACCACCTTTGGCTGGCCTCAGAGTGGGGAGGGAATGGAGATTTTGCAATATCCTTCCCCTTCCATGCCCAGCAAGCCACACCCACCATGCCACAACCACAGAACCAGTAGTAAAAAAATTGGATTTCACCACTGGGTTGACCTTGAGGAAAGGAAGAGGTGCTGCTTTGGAAACAATCAGAGAAAAGGAGCAGGAGCCCAGAATCACTTAATGGTCAGAAGAAAAATCTCAGGAAAGACCCACCCTTAAGGTTCCTAGCAATTGGAAGTGGGAAGTTTCTACTTTCAGGCTTGCAAAGATTATGTTAATATAGCCTTACAATAAAGTACATTTAGTTTATCTTGAGGTGGAGGGCTGACATCCCCTGAAGGCATAATGGCTCTGTTGGACATTGCACAATCCCATTCAGGATCAAGGATGGAGAATCACAACATCCAGAATGTCCAAAACCCCAAACACGTTCAATTGCAAGAGTAGAGTTGAAGTTTATTCTATCCCATTCATCACTACATCCTCCAGACGGAACATCCCCAGTAACCAACTGATAACTTGAATGGGGTCTTCAGCCCCTTACCCAGCATAGAAGCCTGAAGGCCAGTGCCGAAACAACCTAGAAATTGGACATTTCCCAGTATCCTTAGAGAAATATGGGAAAGGAGGCACCAAGGTCTGGTAGAGGATTAGTTCACCCCTGAAGGAAAGACTGAGAGGGGAACTGTAAGGCAATGAAAGGGTGGATCAAACAACAAGCATCCACACACAATCACACAAAACACAAACATGTTACTCCGCTTATATCATCTCCATTTCATGTTCTCCAAGACTGGTTCAATGCTTTTTTTACAGTATGATATCAAACCTATTGTTTTTATTTTTTTCTAAAAATCGGCAGGCATAGCCACCTGCCCCGGTGCGAACTGCAACTTCAAAGAAGGGTTAAGATACTTTCTTAGCCCTTTGCCAGTTTCTCTTTTCACTGTGATTTGCCCCCCCCCCAAAAAAATCAGGGCATAAATCAGCCTCATCTTCTGCACCAACGTTGGAGATGGACGAGTGACTGAATTGGATGAAGGGTTAGTAGAACCAGAAAATCACTCAGGGATTCCAGAAGAGAAAAATACCTTTGCAAATTAAAGGGAGATTTCCCAGTGGAAGATTGTATGTTGGGAGTAAGAAGGCAAAGAGAAGCTGAGATGCCATCAGACAGAAATGCAGTTTATTAAGGTTAGAAAAGTGGAAAGGTGGAGAGTAGAGGTCAAAATTGCCACAAAACTAGAAATGTTCCTAGGAGGAGAATTAAACATTGGGGCTCCTCATACAAAGAGATATCTTACCACTGGAGTAGGGGAGGAGTAAGAACGCAAGGAGAAACATTTGGGCCATGCAAGAGAAGTGGGCAACAGTTATATTTCTGAAAGCAACATTTATTTCTAGTTGCCCCTTTCTCTTCTTTTAAATTAAGTTGCATCAAGAGGTGTTGGAAGATTGTATGTCCGGAGTAAGAAGGCAAAGAGAAGCTGAGATACCATCAGGGCACGAAGAGCAATAATCAGACTCATCTTCTGCATGAAAGTTGGAGATGGACAAGTGGCTGAATTGGACGAAAGGTCAGTAGAACCAGAAAAATCACTCAAGGATTCCAGAATAGAAAAATACCTTTGCAAATTAAAGGGATATTTCCCAGTGGAGGATTGTATCTGGGGAGTAAGAAGGCAAAGAGAAGCTGAGATGCCATCAGACAGAAATGCAGTTTATTAAGTTTAGAAAAGAAATAAGGAGAGGAGAGGTCCAAATTGCCACGAAACTAGAAATGTTCCTAGGAGGAGAAATAAACGTTGAGGGCCAAGGCACCTGCAGGGGGAGGAAAAGCAATAAAATGCATCTGAGATGCAACCAGAGAGAAATATTTCACCTTTCAGGTGAAAGAAAGGAAAAAAGGGGTGAGGAGAAGGGAGTAATTCCAAGAAAGTAGACATGTTCCAAGGAAGAGAAGAAGATGCTTGATCTTTGCCAGTCAACGGGATACTTTACCAGTGAAGTAGGTGAGGAGGAAGAGGAGGAAGAGAAACTTATTTATTTTATTTATTTATTTATTTATTTGTCAAACATGTACAAGATAGCAGGTATAGGTATAATCATAAACATAATCAAAGTGAATACAGATAGATGAAGACAATAGGACAGTAGGACAGGGACGGTAGGCACGCTGGTGCGCTTATGCACGCCCCTTACAGACCTCTTAGGAATGGGGTGAGGTCGACAGTAGACAGTCTAAGGTTAAAGTTTAACCTTAAACTGTTGGGCCATGGCAGAGAAATGGGCAAGGACTGATCTTCTGAAACCAAAGTTCCTTCTAGGTGGACCCCTTCTCCTCACGCTTAAGTTGAGCTGCAAGAAAGAGAGGCTGCAAAGGCATGCAAATGCCCTTCCTGTTTCTTCCTTTTAAAGCCTCTAGATTTTTTTCCAGGACAAAGACAAGGGGTGATTGGCAGGAGATTTCATTGGTGAATCTCCACTGAGGGAGGAAGTGGAAAGGAAGAGAGCCAAACTCCATCTCTCTTCCCTTAGCATCCAGAATTCATTTATCTTTAGCACGCCCAGATTTCAGCATCTGGGAACCTAAGCAAAGGATCTGATGGACAGGTAGACCATTGGAAAGAGATGTCCATCCAGTAAGCCACCCCCATGCCATGAAAGCTTCATAAGGACCAACAGAACCTTTAATGACGCCCAGAAGCATATTGGGAGCTAGTGCAGCTCATGAAGCAAAGGTGTAACCTGATATCTTTTCATCTACTTTCAGCTTGTGGTTCACTTCCAAGGCAACCCCATTGATAGCATGTTGGAGTAGTCCATTTGGGAAGTGACCAAAGCCTTTGTGACCATAAGCACTGTATCCTTGTCCAGGAAAGGACGCAACTCCTGCACAACACAAATTGTGCAACAATCCTTCTGGTGTTGACTGGCATCTTCTCCTCAAACAGAGCCATGATTTCAGATAAGTCCCCTGTAATTGAATGCATGGTTGACTTTGAGGAAAGAAAGGAAGAGATGCTGCCTGGGGAACAATCAGATAAGAGGAGCAGGAGCCCAGAATCACTTAATGGTCATAAGAAGAATCTTAAGAAAGACCCACCCTTAAGGTTCCTAGCAATTGGAAGTGGGAAGTTTCTACTTTCAGACTTGCAAAGGTTACGTTAATATAGCTTTACAATAAAGTAGATTTAGTTTATCTTGAGGTGGATGGCTGACTTCCCCTGAATGCACAATGGCTCTGTTGGACATTGCACAATCCCATTCAGGATCAAGGATGGGAAATCACAACAACCAGAAGGTCCAAAACCCCAAACATGTTCAATTGCAAGAGTAGAGTTGAAGTTCATTCTATCCCATTCATCCCTACATCCTCCAGACAGAACCTCCCCAGTAACCAACCGATGACTTGAATGGGGTCTTCAGCCCCTTTCCCAGCAGAGAAGCCTGAAGGCCAGTGCCGAAACAACCTAGAAATTGGACATTTCCCAGTATCCTTAGAGAAATGATGGGAAAGGAGGCACCAAGGTCTGGTAGAGGATTAGTTCACCCCCGAAGGAAAGATAGAGAGGGGAAGTGTAAGGCAATGAAAGGGTGGATCAAACACCAAGCAACCACACACAATCACACAAAACACACACATGTTACTCTCCTTATATCATCTCCATTTCATATTCTCCAAGACAGGTTCAATGCCTTTTTTACAGTATGATATCAAACCTGTTATTTTTATTCTTTACTAAAAATTGGCAGGCATAGCCACCTGCCCCAATGCGAAGTGAAACTTCAGAGAAGGGTTAAGATACTTTCTTTTGCTCTTTGCCAATTTCTCTTTTCACTGTGATTTGGGCCCCCCATCAGGGCACAAAGAGCAATAATCATCCTCATCTTCTGCACAAAAGTTGGAGATGGACGAGTGGCTGAATTGGACGAAGGGTCAGTAGAACCAGAAAAATCACTCAGGGATTCCAGAAGAGAAAAATACCGTTGCAAATTAAATGGATATTTCCCAGTGGAAGATTGTATGTCAGGAGTAAGAAGGCAAATAGAATAGAATAGAATAGAATAGAATAGAATAGAATAGAATAGAATAGAATAGAATAGAATAGAATAGAATAGAATAGAATTTTTTATTGGCCAAGTGTGATTGGACACACAAGGAATTTGTCTTGGTGCATATGCTCTCAGTGTACATAAAAGAAAAGATAAGATAAGCTGAGATGCCATCAGACAGAAATGCAGTTTAGCAAAGTTACGAAAGTAGAAAGGAGGAGAGGAGAGGTCCAAATTTCCACAAAACTAGAAATGTTCCTAGGAGGAGAAATAAACGTTGAGCTCCACATACAAAGAGATAAAGAGCCGAGGTGGCGCAGTGGTTAGAGTGCAGCACTGCAGGCTACTTCAGCTGACTGCTAGCTGCAGTTCGGCGGTTCAAATCTCACCGGCTCAAGGTTGACTCAGCCTTCCATCCTTCCGAGGTGGGTAAAATGAGGACCCAGATTGTTGGGGGCAAGATGCTGACTCTGTGAACCGCTTAGAGAGGGCTGTAAAGCACTATGAAGCGGTACATAAGTCTAAGTGCTATTGCTATTGCTATTACTACTGGAGTAGGGGAGGAGTAAGAACCCAAGGAAAAACATTTGGGCCATGGCAGAAAAGTGGGCAACAATTAAAACTGTGAAAGCAACATTTCATTTGAAGTGTTCCTTTCTCTACTTTTACATTAAGTTGCAAGAAGAGGTGTTGCAAAATAATGCAAATATTTTCTCCGTCTATCCATTTCTTAGGGGTCCCCTTCATTCATTCCTTCAAGAACTAAAAAGGGGTTTGCATAGAATCTCATTTTTAAGACTCCCCTGTGGGGTTAAGGGGTTGAAATCTGTCAGCTGCTCCCCCCAATTCAGGGAAGTGACCTGACTTTGAGGTTAGTGCAGGGTGTGCTAAAAGGAAAGGGGTGGGCTTCACCCCAAACACACTAACCCCATCCCCAATTCAATTCAGCATGTGGTCATCACCATTAAGGGACCTGATTCCTTGTGTTGAATGTACACCTTCTATGTACATAGGATACCAATGTTGAATGAAGCATTCAAGGAAGGCTGAGACACCTTCTGCTTTTTGTCACACTTCCCCATAAAGTGCAATCACTGTGGGCTGAAAACTGCCATCATAAGACAAACAGTAATAGTCAGCCTCATCTTCTGGTTGAGCGTTGGAGATGGACAAGGTGGCCGTATTAGAGGAAGAATAGACAGAACCAGAAAATCGCTCAGGGATTCCAGAAGGTCTCTCAGTATGTTTATAGATCACTGCTAGGGGTTTAGTGCCAGGTTTCTGCTGATACCAGCTCACATAATAGTCAGAAAAGCTACCACCTGCCCTGGTACAGGTGATCCTGACTGTTCCCCCAGGGGATACCAACAGAGAAGGTGGCTGAGTCATGGTGAACTGGGCCAAGGCACCTGCAGGGGAGAGAAAAGGGATAAAGTGCATCTGAGCTGTAGGCAGAGGGGAAAGTTTGAATTCAGCTGAAAAAAGGACAAAGGGGTGAGGAGAAGGGAATAATTCCAGCAAAGTAGACATGTTCCAAAGAAGAGAAGAAGATGCTTGATCTTTGCCAGTCAACAGGATACTTTACCAGTGAAGTAGGTGAGGAGGAAGAGGAGGAAGAGAAACGGTTGGGCCATGTCAGAGAAATGGGCAAGGACTGATCTTCTGAAACCAAAGTTCCTTCTAGGTGGACCCCTTCTCCTCACACTTAAGTTGAGCTGCAAGAAAGAGAGGCTGCAAAGGCATGCAAATGCCCTTCCTGTTTCTTCCTTTTAAAGCCTCTAGATCTATTTCCAGGACAAGGGCAAGAGGTGGCTGTCAGGAGATTTCATTGGTGAGTCTCCAATGAAGGAGGAAGGAGGAAGGGGAAAGGAAGAAACTCCAACCCCAGCTCTCTTCCCATAACATCCAGAATTGATCTGTCTTTAGGATTCCCAGATTTAGGCTGTTGGAACCTAAGCAAAGGATCCCCTTTAACAGATTTAACAGAGTTGGAAGGGACCTTATAGGTCATCTAGTCCACCCCCCCCCCCCCGCTCAAGCAGGAGACCCTACACCATTTCCGACAAGTGGTAGTCCAATCTCTTCTTGAAAGTCTCAAGTGATGAAGCTCCCACAACTTCCGACGGCAAGCTGTTCCATTGGTTGATTGGGTGATGAACTGAATGTAGATTAAATATCAACTAAGTGATCAATACAAAACAAGCATA
>QLTV01001195.1:56769-67592 GCA_003457575.1 Thermophis baileyi | reverse complement strand
AGAAACCTAGAAGGAGGAGGAAGAGGAGGAGGGGAAGAGAGAAGAAGAAGAAGAACAAGAAGAAGAAGAAGAAGAAGAAGACGTAGAAGAAGAAGACGAAGAAGAAGAAGAAGAAGAAGAAGAAGAAGAAGAAGAAGAAGAAGAAGAAGAAGCAGAAGAAGACATAGACATAGACATAGACATAGACATAGACATAGACTTAGACATAGACATAGACATAGACATAGACATAGACATAGACATAGACATAGACATAGACATAGACATAGACATAGACATAGACATAGACATAGACATAGACATAGACGACATAGTTAAGGCTTCCTCCTTGTATTTTCCCAACCATGACCTTCTGAAGTAGATTAACAGATTAATAGATTAACAGAGTTGGAAGGGACCTTATAGGTCATCTAGTCCAACCCCCGCTCAAGCAGGAATTGGACTGAGAGGGAGTGACTGGTCCATTTAGCTTGCTTCCATGCCTTGCATCAGAGTAGACCAAAAGATCTCCCAGTTTCTCATCCAGCATCACTATGCCACACTGGTTCTCCAACACTGCTTTGGGAAACTGAGGCAAAATCCTTGGCTAAAACCATGACACAAACAACTCAGATTTTTTTTAAAGTGCCTCTAGAAAGAAAAACTCAAATTCAATCCTTCCCCATGCTCACCAAAGCAAGAAACTAGGACAATGATAACTCCGTAGCAATTCGCCATGGTGATGAATTGAGATCAGAGCAGCTGAGCAAAGTTCTCCCATTCTTCTCATTTAAAGTCTTGTGAGGGCTAGAAAAGATGTCCTATATGCAAATCTGCACTTCCTTCCTGGAGTGGAATGATTGTGGGTCAAATAATTTTTGCTCAAAGGTTTTTACATTTTTATGGGTTTCTTTTGGGGACTAGCACAGTGAAAGAAATAATTTAAGAAATGATATTCTGAGTATGGGTCTACTCTGAGGGACCCTGAGTTTACTTTCTCATAAGAAGGGAGTCTTCTCATTTCATGCCTGCTTAAAAGGGACAACCTTGGTCCTTAATGAATGCCCATTGAGGTTTTAGTCTTATTCCTCTCACACTGCTTCTTCCACAGAGGTGAGTGAAGTTACAGTTTGAATTTCAGCAAAAACACAATGCATTACGTTACGATGGTTGCTCCATCACTGGAGGTTTTCAAAAAGAGATTGGACAACCATTTGTCTGAAATTGTATAGGGTCTCCCACTCGAGCAGGGGATTGGACTAGAAGACCTCCAAGGTCTTCAAGATCTGTTGGGAAGTGTAGGAGAAGAAGTATAGGAGCCCACAATGGAGCCCAAAACATGTTGAGACTCTCTAGAAAGAGTGCAGAGAAGAGCAACCAGGATGATGAGGGGACTGGAGCCTAAAACATATGATGAATGGTTGCAGGAACTGGGCACAGCTAGTCTAGTGAAGAGAAGGACCAGGGGAGACATGAGAGCAGTCTTCCAATATTTGAGGGGCTGCCACAGAGAGGAGGGGGTCAAGCTATTTTCCAAAGCACCTGAAGGCCAGACAAGGAATAATGGATGGAAACTGAACAAGGAGAGATTCAACCTGGAAATAAGGGAGAAATTTTCTGACACTGAGAACAATCAACCCATGGAACAGAAGTTGCCTTCGGAAGTTGTGGGAGCTTCATCCCTGGAGGCTTTCAAGAAGAGATTGGACTGCCATCTGTCAAAAATGGTGTAGGATCTGCTTGGGTGGGGGGTTGGACTGGATGACCTACAAGGTCCCTTCCAACTCTGTTAATCTGTATTAAGTGAGTTAACAGTTAAAAAAACAGTGATAACACAGTAACAGAGTTGGAAGGGACCTTGGAGGCAACTGACTCATATTTATGACGGTTGCAGTGTCCCAGGGTCACATGATCCCCTTTTGCGACCTTCTGACAAGCAAAGTTAATGGGGAAGCCAGATTCCCTTAACAACCATGTTACTAACTTAACAACTGCAGTGATTCACTTAGCAACTCTGACAAGAAAGTGAGGCAAAATGGGGCAAAATTCACTTAACAAACTGTCTTGCTTAGCCACTAAATTTGGGGCTCAATTGTGGTCGTAAGATGAGGACTTCCTGTATATTCCAGACACCCAAGAGCAAGTGGCTGAAAAACATTTGTCTCCAACCTTGGAAAGCCATCACTGAAGAGACAGCAGATGGATAAATAGTCTGAATTAGTAGCGATCAAAATTCAGACTTTTGGAAACAGGTTCATACTTATGACGGTTGCACTGCCCGGGAGTCATGCAATTCCCCTTTTGCGACCTTCTGACAAGCAAAGACCATGAGGAAGCCAGATTCACTTAACAACCGTATTCCTAACTTAACAACCGAAGGGATTCGCTTAATAACTGTGGCATGAAAAGTTGTGAAATGGGACAAAAAGGGACCACCTGTTACTACTTCTCCTCTGTTTCCCAACATATCTTGAAGCAGGCAAAATGATGAGGCCATTTTGATGGACCTGGGAGAAAGAGAAGACCCCACTGCTGATAGGCTCATGTATACACATTGAAATATTTTTCCCCCATCCTTTATTTGCACTGTTGGAAGAAATATCCTTTTGGCTTCAGTTCCAAGTGGGGAAAAAGACACTGGAAACATGGAAACTGTTTGGAAAGATGGTTTAATGGTGGACAGGATCACAGGGCTTGAGGTCCTGGGCAGAAAAAGGGCAGAGATGCTGAGAGTGCCTGGGTTTTATGCCCTCTGTTGGGCTTTGAATTTGAGCTTGTGTTCTGATTGGTTGTCAGACTCCCATGGAGCCATGCAGGGGCAACTCTGTAGGCTGTCCTGAGTCCCAGGCTTGGTTGAGCCTTGCTGGGTGATGATGTAATGAAAGGGCTTTTGGGCAATTCCTACTATGGCTCTGTCTGAAGGAGGTAGATCTTTGTTATGTAGAATAGACTGGCCCAGGCTTTAATGGCCCATTGACAAAGGTGGGGGGGCTGAGTTTCTGTCTCCCTTTTAGGGGAAATATTCTGCCCTTTTAATATTTCCTAAAATACCTCATTTTCCTAGGAGAGGGGTGGGTGCTAACTTCCTACAGCACAATACTGGAAGAATATAGAGATCCCTACAGAAAAGAATGTAATAAAAAAAAAACTAGAATGTGCAGAAATGGACAGATTAACACTTAAAATCAAAGACAAGGAAGACACTGAATACTTTTTAATATGGGATTCGTTTTATCAATGGCTAACTAGCAGAAACAGAAGTTAGAATTTTAAAAACACAAGAGAATGGCTAATTTTATAAAAATGGCTTACCAAAGGGATAATTAAGCACCACTGTCATTATATGTTTATTATTAATGTTATGATGAGGCATTACTGTTATTATATTATTACTAACATTATGAATACTATTGTTATGATGATGATGATGATGGTTGCTCAAATTTAACTGTACCCAGACAACACACTGTTTATATAAAAATTGAAATTTTTGCTCTTTCTATATTTAATAAAAATAAAAACATTAAAAAAAAGAGTGTAAAAAAGGACCCCAGATCTCCACTAGCTTCTGTTGGGTTTCCAAACTTAATAGAAATACATTTAACTCTTGTTGGTTTTTTCAGTTCAGTTCAGTTCAGTTTTCAGTTCAGTTCAGTTCCCTTTCCTTCTTAGCGAATGGGTTTCAATTTCAACTGTACACCTGCCTGCATTCTAACGGAACAGGTTATTGGCAGATTAATGTAACAAATAAATGTAAACAATAAAAATAAATAATATTGGGCATTGATCCCTTTTGTCAATAGCTAGAGCAGTGATGGCTAACCTTTTCGGCACCGAGTGCCGAAAGCGCGCGCGCACACACACCCATAATGCAATGTGCATGAGACACCCCCCCGGCGTGACCTTCCCCCCGCGCATGCGCACCTAACCCCCCACGCACGCCCCACCCCCACGCATGTGTGTGTGACCCCCGCACGCACCCCACCCCCCGCACATGCGCACATGACCCCCCGCATGTGCCCTGCCCCCTGCACATGTGCGGCAGAGACCCGAAAACCACATGGCCAATGGGAGGAGCATGCGCATGCGTGGCGGAGCTGAGCTTGGGCGACGGCTTTCGTGCCTGCAGAGAGGTCTCTGCGTGCCACCTGTGGCACACGTGCCATAGTTTCGCCATCACGGGGCTAGAGTTTTCAGGTATTGTGAGCTTTATTTTATTATTATACAGATCTCTGGAGAAATATTTGGGAATTCCAGAGAGGATTTTTAAAAAAAAAAAATTGTACAAGAACAATGGAAAAGTCTTTGTAGTTAGCATTTAATAATCTCCCCACTGCACAAAGTGCAGGATATAAACCCCTTCCCCTCAAGGTCCAATTGGTATGGAAATGATATATTCCTGAATCTTTTCATGCTGCAAAAAATGTAGATTTTTCAAATCAAAGAAATGAGTTTATCCATCTCAGCAAGATCTGTCAATTTTACCAACTATTCCTCCAAGGTGGTTAGTGTCCAATTTTTTTTCCATCTCTGTGCATATAAAAATCTCACTGCAGCAATCATAGATTGAAATAATCTCCCATGGCTTTTTTCTAATGTTATCAATCCTAAAAGGGAAAGTTCTGGCTTCACTTGACAGTTGAAACCAATCCTTTTTTTTTTTAACAGATTAACAGAGTTGGAAGGGACCTTGCAGGTCATCTAGTCCACTTACATTTGCCTCTACCTAGGATTGAACTCACAACCTCCTGATTGTGAGGCAAGAGCTCCACCTCTAGGCCACAGCAGCCTGTTGAGGTTTTTCATGCTGCTAATATAACCAGGCAGCCAAAAGTCCACTTAGAGTGTCATATGTTATATTTTATATCTTATATGATAATTATAGCTCCATGGTATTCAGCACATACCACCTATCCCAGCAGGAAGAAGACAATGGATCAATTTCTACCAGTTCTTGTAGATCTTCTCAAAGCTTAAGACCCTTAGGAGCCGGGACTTGTTTTTTGATCTTAGAGCTCCTCCTGGTGGCAAGGCTTTTGAATCACTATCTTGGCTTGAGTTGGGTGAGGAGGTTCTTCAGTTTGAATGAATCAAACAGACGCTCAGATCAACAAAGGATTTCCTCCCTTGGGAGGTGGTGACAGATGCAGCAAAAATATCTGTGGTTTCCGGAATCTGAATGACCGTTAACCACAAATAAGAAGTATGGTGAGATAGACGCAACCCTCACACACAAATAGTTTCCTGTTGGCTGAAGTTGGTTGAGATACTTGCAGATATCTTTGTTTTTGCATGTATGCTCACCTTGAAAGTGACCGCATGACTTTCTCTTTCAGGCTCCTATCCCTGGAGATCGACTGACCAATTGGTCAACTCAACCCAACCCTGTGCGTTTCAACAGGAACCGTGTCTAATTAACCTAGTTTGGATCCAGATCGAGAATTCCATAGGAACAACATTAATGTTCATTCACAGATGAAGGGGGAGGGTTCATAATGCAAATGTGTTGTCCAACCTCACATCTGAATCACAAGTTTGGCCAACTGGTTTCCCAAATTAATTCCGTTATGGATCAGAGCTGGAGAACATCTTCAGACCTTAAGTTGAATCCATCAGCCAGTTGGCCGTCTCTTACCAGCTGTCATGAATGGATTCCCCAAGGGGTAGGGTTTTGTTTTCATTACTCCATAATGTGTAGCACAGTGGTATTCTGACCCTGTTGAAGATAGACAATAATAGGTGGCTTCGTCGGCTGCTTGGACCTCAGAGACAGTTAGATAACAGGCGTTAAGGCTGGTATCTTTGGAAGCCGCAAATCTATCTGAGACACCAGTTTTCCTTCTTTGATTGGATCAATCTTTATAATACAAAAGATATTTGGGAGGGTTTGGCAGCTGATGCTGAAACCAGCTTATGGTGTGAGTTGCCATGGTGCCACTGGAAAGGGTGCAAGAGATCTGAATGGTTTTTCCCAGGGATGCCGAGACGGAGACAGGCTGGACGAATGAGATTGCTGCATCTCCTGCAAGTTGGAAGACACAAGCACAATGCATAGATCAGGATAGGATGTTCCTTTCTGGAGGTTCTTGAGATGATGCTATGGATCAGGAGTCCTGGAATCCATCCTTTGTAACTCGGTTGGACAAGCAACAGAAGACAGCAAGTTGCCCTTTGATCTTCTTGAGATAAAAGCTATCCTGTTTCCTCTCACTGCCCATTACACCTAGAATTGCCACTCCAAATTCTTCTGTGAAATTTCCTACCTCTAGACCAGTGGTTCTCAACCTTCCTAATGCCGTGACCCCCGCCCCGCCGCCACAAGCCCCGCCCCCTCCCCACACGCGATGAGGTGACAAAGGGGGCGTGGCGGGCTAGCGCGCGCTTAGACGACCCCTGTGAAAGGGTCGTTCGACCCCCAAAGTGGTCGCGACCCACAGGTTGAGAACCGCTGCTCTAGTCCTTCCTCAAAACTCACTTTTTCTAGCTAATACTTGGGTCATCCAAGTATTTTACGATTACTGCTCAACCAAGACCAGTTGGTAGAAAGAATGGTGGTAGCTGCTCTCGTAGAGAACCAGAGATGACCTCGGAGAAGGTCTACAAAAACCCAACCATGCTTGGAGCCCTTGGAAACATGGACAACATTAAGAAGCTGGAACTCGGTCCCCACTCACTCCCAAAGAAGACAAAATGGTCAGCCTTTCAAGATTTTGTTAACCTATATCAACAAAGTAGAGTTATTCATGGATTCTCTTTTCTCATCTGGCCAACTTGAAGGACAGACAGGTCCCCTCTCCCACCCACCATGTTTCTATATTCTCTTTTCCAGCCTTTCCTTGGCGTGTTTCTTCTTCTTTGTGCCGTAAGCCCCTTACCAGATCTATTCTCCCCAAATCACCCTCTGCATGAAAGGGTTCTGTCCGTCCATCAATCCCTAATGGGACCAGCTAAATCGTGGCTTAAACTCTGCCAGTTCCATAACATCCAAGTGCAATTAATTTAACCTGCATTTACCCCCCCCCCCTCTCTCATAATATCATCCATAATTAATTTAACCTGCATTTATCCCCCTCTCCCTCGTAAAATCATCCAATAATCATCCAATGTCATCCAACGGCAGCCAAAGCTTACTTCTTTGGGCACAAAATATTACCCCAAGTGTTTGCTATCAGGAGGGCCAGAAGGAAGAATGAGGACGCTAGCCGGGTCATCTTAGAAATCAGTTTTGCAAAGCTGACAATCTCTGATTTAAAAACAAAAACAAAAAAACCTTTGGCATCTATCTCTGATAAAAATGTTGATTTGATGGCAATGGTAGAGAAACATTGAAAATACAACTAATTATTTATTTATTTATTTTATTTATTTATTTATTTATTTTATAAAATTTATATGCCGCCCAACTCCCGAAGGACTCTGGGCGGCTTACATCATAAAAAATAAAACATATAAAAACAATTTAAAAAAAAAAAAAAAGACCAGACACAGCCCCCACCCCCAATAAGGAATGCAAATGAACTCCCACCCCTGGGGTATTTGCATATAACTTCCCTAAACTGTAGGAAAGCATTAATAAGGATGGTTACCAGCGGTGTGCTCTAGCCAGCCTGTGCTGGTTCATGACAGTCCATTGTTAATTTTTTGGGAAGTTTGATAGCCAGCTGAAAGCAGAGTTGGCCCTCTACAGCTGTAGCACCCATCAGCTGTTTGGCAGATGGCAATGAAGCACAGTGGGTAGAGCCTCTTGTTATACATTTACCAGCACATCACTGGTGGTACAGATAGTCCTCAAATTACAACTGTAAGGGAACCTTTTTCCCCTTTTCTTTTCTCTTCTTTTCTCTTCTCTTCTTTTTTTCTTTTCTCTTTTCTCTTTTCTTTTTTCTTTTCATTTCTTTTTTTGGAGCAACCCAGGTTTAATGCCCAGTAAATGATATTTTATTGTCTTTCCTTTACTGTGGCATTTCAATGATCCCCTTTAGGAGCCTGCAAATGGCACAGGTTAAAGGTCATTTCTCAAATCACTTTTTTCTTTTCTTTCTTTCTTTCTTTCTTTCTTTCTTTCTTTCTTTCTTTCCTTTTTCTTTTCTTTTTCTTTCTTCTTTTTTTCTTTCTTCTTTCTTTTCTTTTTCTTTCTTTCCTTTCTTTCTTTCGATTTTTATTTTTCTTTTTTTCCTTCTGTTTTTCTTTCCTTTCTTCTTTCTTTCCTGTTTCTTTTCTTTCTTTCCTTCTATTTCCTCTCTCCCTCCCCCCCTCTCTCTCTCTCTCTCTCTCTCTCTCTCTCTCGCTCTCGCTCTCTTCCCCCCCCCCTCAAACTGATGAAAGCTTGGCATACAGAAGCAGCTATAAAGAAGGAGAGCTGATCAGTCCCCATAAAAATGTTTAAAAACCCAAAGTGATGCACGGCTACTTCTGAAAATAAAAGCCTTCAAATCTTTGCATATAGAAGGAGGCAAACATAGGTTGTGCAAGCATCAAAAAATAGGAAGACATTTCTGGTTCTTTGCATTAGCCAAATGACCCCTCACAAACCAGGTTTTGGACAAACCCCCATTTGGAGAATGAAGGGACGCACCTTGTGTTGAATTAGGATATCTTTATTTTTCAAGGTTACCCCATCCTTGGCAGGCCGTGAGCGTTAATCTCCAAGGTCTTGATCAGCATTGCCAGACTTAACCTGACACTACTGCCCTGGCCTGCTTTATGTCATAAGCTAAGATCTAAATTAAGACCAGCAAAGGGTCATACAGTTAAGCTGAACCTCTCTCCACCTCTCTCCCCTCCCTTCCGGCCCCGCACTGTTATCTCCCACATCTGAAGAAGTCCAGAATTTACCAACCGAAATATAACAATGTGAGGCCCTGTAGTTGGAATGAGTCCAACCATTTGTTCCTCTTGGTCCTACCAACAACGACATTCTCTTCCACAACAGAAAATATGTACTGGAGAAGCGGAGAACCTCCAACCCATGGGTCAAACTGGATCACTCCTCTCTTAAGTTCCCTTACTGCCCATTCTTAATTATTGAGTTGGTCAATCCCACCCTCTGCAATTCCCGTATCTTGCAAACATGGAAAAGGAGGAGGCCAGGAAGTGCTCTCTGCTGGATCGTGCTAGACCAGGAGTGTCAAACTCGTGGCCCGCGGGGTGCTTAGATCTGCCCCACGGGGCCACCCTGGAAACAGTGAAGGACCGGCCTGCGGCGCCTCTGCCAGGGCAAACGGAGCTTGGAAGGGCCGCATGTGGCCCTCCCAAGCTCCGTTTTCGCTGGCAGAGGGTTGCAGGAGGCCATCCCAGTTAAAAACAGAGCTCGGGAGCCCATTTTTGCTGGAAGAGCACTCGGGCCACCACAGGCGCCCCTGACACGAGTGACATCAAGCTGGCCACGCCCACCCTGGCCTCCCGAGGTCAAACACAACCCTGATGCGGCCCTCAATGAAATCCAGTTTGACACCCGTGTGCTAAACCAACATATGGCTTGCTTGTACACAGTGTGGTGGTTTGGACCTGAATTCACCTATCCCAGGGGTGTCAAACTGGGGGCCCGTGGGGTTGGATGCATCATGCGCAGGCCACGCACACCCCAGCTTCACGAAGGGGAAAAAACATTGCGATAGGTCACGTGACGGCAATGTGACGCCACGAGTTTGACACCCGTGACCTAGCCCAACATGTCCCCCAAAATTTTAGTAGGCAGCAATGCCCAATCAACCACAATGCCCAAGTTAAACCATCATCCTCTCTCTTCCTAAACAAGATGCCTTCAGCTGGAATTATAAGCACTGTAACCTACTGTGTCCAAAGGACACCAATTTAGAGAAAGGTCCATTAGATGCGTCCTTCAAAAATCTTCATACTCAAATTCTCGGAGTGACTTGTTTGGCTAATTACACAGGTAATCCTCGAGTTACGACCACAAGGGAGCCCAAAATTTCCGTTGCTAAGCGAGACCGTTGTTAAGTGAGTTTTGCCCCATTTTACGACTTTTCTTGCCAAGGTTGTTAAGTGAATCATTGCAGTTGTTAGTCACACGGTTGTTGAGCGAATCGGGCTTCCCCATTGACTTTGATGGTCAGGTCGCAAAAGGGGATCACATGACACCAGGACACTGCAAGTGTCATAAATACGAGTCAGTTGCCAAGGGTCTGAATTCTGATCATGGGACGATGGGGATGCTGCAAGAGTCATGTGTGAAAAACGGTCATAAGTCACTTTTTTTCAGTGCTGTTGTAATTCTGAACAGTCGCTAAATGAACTGTTGTAAATCAAGGACTACCTGTGCATCCCTCTTTTAAAGAATCATTTACACATCAGCCGGATTCACATGGACTTAAACAAAGAGAAACAGACACTCAGGTGCTAGTTTTAAATAAACCATCTGCTTTTATTTGACTTTCCTCTGTACAAAAATCAATTTGTCCTTGCATTTAAAACCTTTCCTTGCTTATAAATCTACAACTGAGAAAACCAGATTGAGCTGGCCAGATTCTCTGCTAATTCTCTTGTCCCCGTTAGGATCCCTTGTGGTTCAGTGTTGACCTTTCTCATTTCTTCACAAAAGGGAAGCCACACCTGCAAAAGAAAGACATGACAAGTTGACGTCAACCTGCAAGACGTTTTCATAAAAGCGATGGAGACACACTGGCTGAACAGGGCCCTGAATTACACCCGAGGATGGACAGGGAACGCGAATGGAGTTTCTGCCGTGTGTGTGTGTGTGTGTGTGTGTGTGTGTGTGTGTGTGTGAGAGAGAGAGACAGAGAGAGAGACAGAGAGAGAGAGAGAGAGAAGCACTTGACTTACGATCACAATTGAGCCCAAAATTTCTGCTGCTAAGCGAGGCG
>QLTV01001194.1:291776-303208 GCA_003457575.1 Thermophis baileyi | reverse complement strand
AGACAAGTTTTTCCCCGAATGCCATCACTCTGCTAAACCAATAATTCCCTCACCACTGTCAAACTATTCACTACGGCTGCACTACTATTACTATTAGTCTTCTCATCGTTCCTATCACCCATCTCCTCCCACTTATGACTGCATGACTGTAACTTGTTGCTTGTATCCTTACGATTTATATTAATATTGATTGTTTCCTGATTGCTTATTTGTACCCTATGACAATCATTAAGTGTTGTACCTCATGATTCTTGACTAATGTATCTTGTCTTTTTATGTACACTGAGAGCATATGCATCGAAGACAAATTCCTTGTGTGTCCAATCACACTTGGCCAATAAAGAATTCTATTCTATTCTATTCTATTCTATTCTATTCTATTCTATTCTATTCTATTCTATTCTATTCTATTCTATTCTAGTTTGTTTTCATTTTATTTTTGCTGACTACAATTACAGAGGCTACGCTCGGTAAGAGAAGCTTTCAGAGCGTGGTTGACAATTCCTTTTCCGAGAGGGTCCTTCACATTTATCATGCTTCTTCCTTGGGGGCTTTGTTATGCAAACATTTTTGACATATTCTTCAGAACCCAGGAAGCCTGATCCTGAAACTGAAAACAAATTCCTGATTTCTGAATGTGCTTGGAAGGAATCTATTATCAGCCAATCTCTCCTTTCAGAGGCACCATGAATCTCCACATATCCACCTGCTATTTTGCCACGAATCTGCAGCGTACAGCCAAGGGGCTCCTTGCAACAGTGTGGAACATCTGGAAGGAAGCAGCTTCACCATCTCAGCCCCCTGCATGCCCACAAAGAGCAATGGGTTTCCCCTTTCCCAATCTTTCCACTTTCCACTTTAGGAAGCCAAACCAAAAAGGCACTGGGTCCAATGAGAAGGCAGAGTGGCGGTTGCTTGTTCTGTGCTGTGGATTGGACGGAAACAAGTACCTTTTGGCAAATTGCCCGGTAGAAGGGTGCATTAGAGGAGTGCTGGCAGACCATTGGCAGGGGAGAAGTGCTGGCAGAGGGCCAGCTGATGATAAATGCCCGTGATGGGTCAGCTGCGGTGGGAGGCTCACCATGGCGTGGGTGCAGACATCTGCTCCTGGTTAATTATCCTAGACCCACTTGAGGGACTGTCTTCTCCCAGTTGTTTCTATGCTCCAGCAGGATGGGCATGCTCAGTCCCTGAGCCAAAGTATGTCAGCTGGGAGGGACTAGAAGACATGCTTTTTCTGTCGTAGTGCTTGCCCTCTGAAACATTCTCCTTCTGAAGATTAGGATGACCTAACTGTGTTGGCTTTTCATAAGATCTTAAAGACCTGATTATGCACCCAGGCTTGGGGTCCTGACTCTGTTAAGGGGCGCTTTTTCTTAGTTGTATTAACATCTAAGGGTTATAATTTTTTCTCAGCCCATGAGAAAAAAATTGCCTTTGTATTCTTTTAGTAATTGGTTTTACTTGATTTTATGATTGTTTGCCACCCAGAGTCATTTGTTTGGGAAAGGTGGCCATATAAATTGAATAATTAATAAATAAATAAATAAAACCCTGTTCCCTAGCAGAAATGGCTGACATCTATGCATTGTTATTGTAGTGAATCTGTATGGTCTCAACCTCCTTTCCTCTGCCCTTAGTCTTTTTTTATTTATATAAACATCAATGTAGCTACCCATCATCAAACAACTCTAGGCACCTTGCAACCAATAAAATAATATTAAACAATATACAAAAACACAACTGCAGTAAAAAGAAAAAAGGAAAACCTGACGTGAAAACACTGTCATGACCTCAAACTTATCTCAAAACCTGGGGAAAGAGGCAGGTTTTAACTCCACTCTGTAAAGCTGGGGTAGGGAGTGTGTATGAGTTTTTAACTGTTTTTAAATGTTTTTATTATGTTTTATTATGTACTATTCTTTTAATAGCTTTTTATATTGTTGTGAGCCGCCCAGAGTCCCTTGGGAGTTGGGAGGCATACAAATTTAATAAATAGATGGCAATAAAGAGTGCATTTTGGATTTTAAAAGGCAGTTATGTTAAAACACATGGACATTGGATGGACTTCAAATCTGCTTAAATTTACAATAATAAACTAATAATAATAACAACAACAACAACAACAATAACAATAACAATAATAATAATAATAATAATAATAATAATAATAATAATAATAATAATAATAATAATAATAATGCCTAAAGTGGGACTAGAACTCACAGTCTCCCCATTTTGGCCTGGTGCCTTAACCACTACACCAAACTGGCTCCCCAGTTCCTATAAGATAAGCCAACATAAAAATGGTCAGAGAATTGTGGAAACTGGATGTGAAAATATACAGTGTCTGAGGCCAATGGGATTGCTAATTCTGTGGTAAGAAATTTTTTCCCTAGGTCTAATTGCCCTCTCGTATTCATTTACCAAACTATCATGTTATTACATGTTCAGAAAAGATCCTAGCAAAAGGAACACTAATTGATATTACACACTCATTTGTCAAGCAGCTTCCACTAGCCAAGATTTCAGGTGGTTCACATCAAAAAACAAGATTATAGAATAGAATAGAATAGAATAGAATTTTTTATTGGCCAAGTGTGATTGGACACACAAGGAATTTGTCTTGGTGCATATGCTCTCAGTGTACATAAAAGAAAATATAAGTTCATCAAGAATCATAAGGTACAACACTTAATGATAGTCTGGGTACAAATAAGCAATCAAATCACAGTAGGAACCAGTCAATATAAATTGTAAGGATACAAGCAACAAAGTTACAGTCTTCTAACACATCAGGAGGACAAGATCTTCAAAGAAGTGGATTTGGGGAAGAATTTGCTGTCATCTCATTCATCATCATTGAAGTCCATTGCTTCTTTTTAATAATCAAGGGAGAAATATTCTTATCCATCTACCAACCGCTGTAGAATTTCAGAAATTATGTGTTCCACCTTTCAGAGAACTTGGTGGCTCTGTAGTTTCTAAAACAACACTAAAAATCTGCAAAATGTTTCTAGAGAAAAGGCATTTATGAAGGTAAAATAGAACTAACATCACCCGTTTACATAGAGTATGGCATACAGAGACTATTTCGATAAGGTTTCAGATAATGTTGAGATAAATTAAAAATAATGAATGAGTTACATACAATGGAAATTTTGCAATATTTCTGGGAAAGATAATGAGTGAAGATTCTAGAAAATGCTTAATTTATTTTTATCTCCAAGGAAGGAATTTACTGATTGAGTTCCTTGACTGTCTGTTGACACCATGTTGTGTGCTTTTAAAATCTATGGCCAGTATAATCTACCTTGTACACCATTATGGCTGATTTGGGAGGCATGCTTATGATAAATTAAGCTTTAGTCACTTTCCAGTTGGACTACAACAATGGGCTCTGCATATGGCTGACCAATGGACCTGTATCAGTGGTGGGATTCAAAAAAATTTACTACCAGTTCTGTGGGCGTGGCTTGGTGGGTGTGGCATGGCTTGGTGGGCGTGGCTTGGTGGGCGTGGCAGGGGAAGGATACTGTAAAATCTCCATTCCCAGCCCACTCCAGGGGAAGGTTACTGCAAAATCCCCATTTCCTCCCAATCAGCTGAGACTCAGGAGGCAGAGAATAGATGGGGGCGGGGCCAGTCAGAGATGGTATTTACCAGTTCTCCGAACTTCTCAAAATTTCCACTACCGGTTCTCCGAACTACTCAAAATTTCCACTACCGGTTCTCCAGAACTGGTCAGAACCTGCTGAAACCCACCTCTGACCTGTATGGTCTCTACCTTCTGGCATCTCATCTTGATCCTTCTGCCTACCTCCTTCTTCTCAACTCAATACTTATTTCTCTACATTTCTCTGAACTGCCTGCCAACCTTTCTTGTAATCCTTTACTTATGTACCATCAGAATGACTAATTTCCTTGTTTTTAAGGAAATTATTCCAAGCTCTTTATTAGTCCAGAGTTAAGAGGAACACCTGCTCTGATAGCTCCTAGGTTTACTCTACAAATATCTGTGGGACAATGGTAATCTCTTAAAATCAGTTGGATTATTACCTTAGAAAGACTGTTTCTTTCTTAATGATTTCATGAAAGCAGCTTTTATATCTTTGTTCCTCAAGCTGTAAATGATGGGGTTCAAGCTTGGGGTCACTACTGTGTAGAGCAGGGCAAAAATCCTGTTACTGTCCGCAGAATCTGCTGAGTTGGGACAAAGGTAAGTAAAAATGATAGTTCCATAGAAAATGCAGACCACAGTGAGATGTGAGGAACAAGTGGAGAATGCTTTGCGCCTGTCCTTGGCCACTGGCATCAAGAGAATAGTGGAGATGATGAGGATGTAGGAATAGAGGATGAGCAAAAACAGTATCAAGTCAGCTAGCACTGTTAATGTAGAAATGGCCACCTCGTTTTTGTAGGTATAGGTAGATGCCAGCCTCAGAACAGGAATAAAGTCACAGAAGAAATGGCTAATTTGATTTGAACCACAGAAGGGAAAGGTGAAGATTAAAACAGAGTACCCCAAACCTACAAAAACACCAGTGGCCCATGACACAGCAGCAAGTATAGCACATTCCCTGTAGTTCATAATATATGGGTATTGCAAGGGTTTGCAAATAGCAACATAGCGGTCATATGCCATGACACAAAGAAGACAACACTCGGTAACACCAAAGAGAAGGAAGAAATACATCTGACATCCACAGCCCCAAAACGATATAGTTTGTCTTTCTGATAATAAGTTCACTAGCATCTTTGGGCTGATGGATGAAGTGTAGCCAATTTCCAAAAAGGACAAGTTCCAGAGGAAGAAATACATTGGGGTGTGAAGTGTGGGACTGGAAATGGTGAGGAGTAAAACCAGGCTGTTGCCCATCAAGGCTATGAGGTAGAATATTAGAATGAGGGAAAACAGAAGTTCCTGCCAAGTCTGGAAATCTGAGAAGCCCAAGAGGACAATTTCGGTGATACAGGAGTGATTGTCTGTTTTCATGGTATTATTCATGTTAAAACCTGGGAACAAAAGAGCACTGTTACATAAAGAATTATTCCTAACAATTCAATAGGCTTCTTACTCTAAAGACCTGTATCCGCTTCCTTCGTGTTTACTCATAAGTAGTAAATTGGATCAAATCTTTAGAAATAAGAGAGACTGCAATTACATTTTGTTTTTTTAAAATTTATTTCTTATGCACTTTGCATTTGATTATATCATGTTAGTCAACCATTCAAGGAACCTTTCTGACAACTGATTTATGGATATTTTCAGAATTGAATCTGCCCTGAGATTATGACTGGCAATTGTGAAATCCTCAGGTACCTGGAAGATTGCAATTCCAAGAAAACTGATTTAGGATAAAGCCAGCTCATTTTTCCATTAAACACAGTTAGCGTTAATTGCTTATTATCAATTATAATCCATTCACATTATATAAAGAATGTCATTTTCCATCTAGACAGGTACATACAAATGTGCAGAAATTTCAGGCATCACCTCTCTCTGGTGCAAAAGAATTAAATGCTAATGCATTTTTGCATTAAAAAAATTAAAATAAAATTCTCATAGCATCCTACTTAGCATCATTTAAAAATTAAATTCTCTGTCTTCAATATGCATAGTATCAGGAATCAAACCACCAAACCTGACCTTTGGTAAATTATGAGATATCGATCTTACTTGGTGAATGGTTTTCTGATTATTTCAAATAGATTAAATATTTCTTCTTAAAGAGAATTGACAATGCTGTAGTATTTAGTGGCAATTTGAGGCTTTGAAGATTCTTCTGCTATACCTAAGTCTTTATGCAATCTGTCCTCTGGAAAAAATAAAATTGATACTGTAGTCTACTTACATCCACTGACATCAACGACTCTGAAAGAGCCACTAGATTCCCAGAGGATCCCAAACTCCAGGGAGACTGAGGAACTTTTCTCTAACAATGTCTCCTGACAGAAGCCCAAGGATTCATCCTGGGAATTTAGTAAATGAATACCAGAGGGCAATCCAGACCTGGGTAAAATCATTCCTTTTAGCAGAGTTAAAAAATCCATTGGCCTCAGACACTGGATATTTTTATGTCCAATTTCAATGGTTCTCTGCTTGCCACATTTGCTTATATGAATTGGAATGTCAGTTCAGTGTAGTGATTAAGGCATCAGTCTAGACATGAGTTCTTGTCCCACTTTAGGCGTGACATAAACTGGGTGACCTTGGACCAGTTGCTCTCTTTCTCTCTCTCTCTCGGTGTAAGAAGTAGACAATGGCAAGTTGTTTTAGAAAACTTACCAAAAAAGTGCAGGGACTTGTCCAGATAATCACCAAGAATCAACACTGTTTCAAATGCATTCCTAGAACAAGTCCAAAAGGTAATGCCTTCAGTGGCATAATTGATATTGTGCCTATCCAGTATTTCCTGCCATAGGCATGAATAATTTCATAGAAGATATTTGAACAGAGCACTGTAAGGTCCCAAAAATGTACTTGAGTCACCAGAATGCCAAAGAGAGACTCAAGAAGAGGATTGAAAAAATAACAGCTTTTATTTGTACAAAGAAAGAGCTAGGTGGACTTATTCCATGGCATGTAGACAACAAGCATGCAAGGAAAAAGCCACACCCGAGAAGCGTGGGACCCCCAACATCTTATACCCACATGTAGCCAATCAGAGACAAAAGTTTGTTACCCACCTTATCCATGGAGCATTCTTTGTCCATGCCCTGTCCATGCTTTTGTTATCTTACAGAGCATCCCTTGTAGCCTTGTGTGTTTGTGCTCCTGGGCAGCCGCCTTCTCTGCCCCTGTTATCTATGGAGCAGGATATTCCTGGTTTAACTATTTTGTTCTATCTTTCTTATTCACTCACCAAGGATGTGCCTAGCTTTGAAGCGAACAACAGAAGCGAGAAAGCAGATACCAAAGGTTACAATTCTTACTAAGCAAGGGTTACAGAATTAATTCCTAATAAATAATTCCTAACAGTAGCAAAATAGCACAAGCAATTCTTAACAGAAGCAAATAGCAAAGGTTAGATTGATTCCTGTCACTATGTCCCTTCAGCACATTTAATGTCTCCTTTTCTTCCCTGAACTACAGATATGCCTGTTAATTTAGTTCCATTCATATTTCTCCCATACTCATTGATACACTATTTGAATCTCAAATGCAGTGTTTCATCCTTCATAATTAAACTGTTCATATTGTGGGTTACCAAAATTGTAAGTGAGGAGCAGGTCTTGATCCTGAGCTTCCAACCATCAGGCTTGGCTTTTGTAATCTTGGGAATAGCAATAGCACTTAAACTTATATACCGCTTCGCAGTGCTTTACAGCCCTCTATAAGCAGTTTACGGAGTCAGCATATTGCCCCCAACAATCTGGATCCTCATTTTACCCACCTTGGAAGGATGGAAGGTTGAGTCAACCTTGAGCCTGGTGAGATTCGAACTGCCAAATTGCAGGCAGCCGGCAGTCAGAGAAGTAGCCTGGAGTACTGCATTCTAACCACTGTGCCACCATTGCTCATATGCATGAACTAGTCTTCTCATGATAGCAGATTTATCGTGTTAATACATATCAAGTGTTTCAGAGAGAATCTTGGTATAGGAAGCATTTATTAATGGTACACATGTATCTAAATTTGAAAAGTGGCCTCACCTAGCCAAGATTTCAGATGGCTCACATCATAAAAGAAGATTGATATTTTCTGCCCTGAAAGCATTAGTTAAAAGAAGCATCATAATGGCCTTTATGAACATTGACAAGAACCTTCCTGACTGGATAAGATCAGGTCTGCAGAGGGCGAGTGAGCCAGCCTGTTTCAGAATCCCTAATCTGAAGGAGAACTGTAACATATCCTCTTGGCTCGTATGCTCCTTGTTGAATTCTCTTGAAAATGGTTTCTTCTAACACATCAGGAGGATGACATCTTCAAGGCAGCTGATTCAGGGTAAAAAAAAATCTGTTATCATCCCATTTATTGCAAAGTGGAGCCAATTCGCCTTTTCAATAATCAGAACATACAGTAAATACTTTTATCCATCTACCCATCACAGCATAATTTCATGGATTATGTGTTCCTCCCTTCAGAAAAGTAAGTGATTCAATAGCTTGTAAAATAATAATAAAAATCTCCAAAATCTTCCAGCAGAAAAATCATTGTTAAAAATGGCTTTTTAGACAAACATTTATGAAGGCAAAATGCAACTCATTGCTCAACACTCAATGCAATGAATTCTCCCACCTGCTTAAATAATCTATGGCATACACAGATTAGTTTTGGGATAACGTTTCAGATAATGATAAACTATAAATACTGGGACGTGGTGGCTCAGTGGCTAAAATGCTGAGTTTGTCGATCAGAAGATCGGCAGTTCAGCGGTTCAAATCCCTAGCGCCGCGTAACGGAGTAAGCTCCCGTTACCTGTCCCAGCTTCTGCCAACCTAGCAGTTTGAAAGCACGTAAAAAATGCAAGTAGAAAAATAGGGACCTCTTTGGTGGGAAGGTAACAGTGCTCCGTGCGCCTTCGGTATTTAGTCATGCCGGCCACATGACCACGGAGACATCTTCGGACAGTGCTGGCTCTTCGGCTTAGAAACAGAGATGAGTACCGCCCCCTAGAGCCGGAAACAACTAGCACACATGTGCGGCAGAGGTGGGTTCCTCCCGGTTTGGACCGATTCAGATGAACCAGTAGCGACCTGCTGGTGATGTCACGGTGACATCACAGATCCGGTTTGGTCGGTGCCGGTCCATGGGCGCCGCCATCTTTTTGGGGGGGGGATTTTCTTCTTCTTCTTTTTTTGAAAAAAAAAATTGGGAATTATTTTTAATTTTTTTTTTCTTCTGTGCATGCGCAGAAGCCGAGTTTCCAGCACTGCGCATACATCGCCATCTTGTTTTTGGCTTTTTGGGGGGGGGGATTTTTTTTTCGGCACTGCGCATGTACGCATGTGCAAGGCGCGCCCACGCAACGCAGGAGGAAGCGAATCGGCAGCGAGGTAAGTTAGAACCCACCCCTGATGTGCGGGGAAACCTTTACCTTTACCTATAAATACTAAGTTACAAACAAACGACATTTTGCTGTATTCCTGGGAAACTCAATTGGTGAAAATTCCTATATCATAGAAGATACTTAATTCAACCTTATCGCCACAGAAATTATTGATCAAGATCATGTACTCTCTGTTGACACCTTACTATTTGCTTTAAAAAAATCCATGGACAGGAGGCCCTTTGCGTAAGTCTGTATAGGTAGTCCTCGACTTACAACTACAATTGAGCACAAAATTTCTGTTGCTAAATGAGACAGTTAAGTGAGTTTGCTAAGAGTAAGGTGCTACTCTTTTACATTTTCTTTTGTTTGTTGGTTTGTTTCAGTCCAAATTTTAGATTGTTTATGGAGATTCTCGCTGGAAATGCTGAATCCTGGAGTAGATTGACTTAGATTTTTTTTTAAAAAGCTCAATTTTCCATTAAGTGCAATTTGTACCCATTGTTTATCATCAGCGATCAGCCATTGCTGTTAGATAAGGACTGCTTTTTCTATCTAATCAGAGCATCAAAATGTGCTGAAATATTGGTCATCATCTTTCCCAGGTTCAAAAGAATTAAATGACAATGCACAAATGGTTGAAAATAAAACTCTTGTAATATTTCACTCATTTATAAGCAAAATTTCTTATCTTGAGCATGTCCCATGTAAGGAATCAAACCACCAAACACAATCTTTGATAAAATATTAGGTATTTAGTCTTGTGGCAAAACCTTGCCAAGAAAACAGCACAGACTTGTCCAGGCAGACTCCGAGAATCAGGCAGAATTGAACAGAAGAGAGATATTTATGCAGATTTCTAGAAGATCTGAAATCCCAGAGAAATTGGAGGACTTTTTATCTAATAAGGTCTCAGAACAGAAGTACAAGGAGTCTTCCTAGGGATTTGGTAAATGAATTACCAGAGGACAACCTGGATCTTAGGGAACATCTGGCTTACAGCAGAGTAAGGAAATCCTGTGGCCTCAAATACTGGGGATTTTGGTTTACAATTACCTTGTCTACCTGATCATTTGCCATGTCGCTGGTCTTAAAGAAATTGTAGTCCAAAAAATAAATCCTACCAGTGGCATAATGTATATGGTCCTGCCATGGGGATCAATAACCACATAGAAAATCTTAGGACAGAGCATCATTTTTAATATGTCTCATCCTGTTTCCAACAGAAATATTATGATATTATGAAGTCATCTAAATTTTAAAGGCTGTTCATCTAACCAAGATTCCAGGTGCCTACATTATAAATCGAGGTAATAATAAATATCCATAAGAACATTCTCTATAGTTAATCAGTTAAATCCTAAACATAAAAAACATCCCGTAAGCACAAAATGAGACACCAATGGACAGTCGTCTTCAGTGCCTTGATGTTCTTTGCCCTGGAAACATTATGAAAAAGATACATTTTAGGATCCCAAAAGTGCTTTTTCAAGAGGCTTTTTCAAGATGTTTTGCTTCCAATCCAAGAAGCTTCTTCAGCTCTGACTGGATGGTGGGGAATGGAAGGATTTATACTCCTTGCAGACAGCGGGTCATTTGCATTCTTTTAGCAAGTCATTAAGGAGGTTTATCTGTGTCATCAAGGTCACCTGAGTGGTGCAAATGGGTGTGGAGCCTTCTTGAAATTGTTGAAAGGACTGTGTTGTACACTGGATATAGATGATGTTGTATCCCTCCCCCTCTGTTGAGAGAGGGCTGTTCAATTTTGACATAGATGGCCTCTTTGACCCTTCTTTCAAACCTGCAGTCCTTTCTGTCCAAAATGTGGACTTTGCTGTCTTCAAAAGAGTGGCCTTTGTCTTTTAAATGCAGATGGACTGCTGAATCTAATCCTGATGGACACAGACACATTTTAGTCTCTTTCTGGATGCTAACAAGGAGATACCCATCCTGATTGGGTTACACAAAGTCTTCCAGAGATGAAGGGAGGCTAATGAACTGGACTATGTTTGTACTCCCATGCCATTGTGATGAAGAATATCTCTGGCATAGCTTCTTGGATTGTATGCCCCAATAGGGAGAATTTACTTGAAGATGTTTTTTGCCAACATCAGGAGGATAATATATTCAGGAAAGCTGATTTAGGAAATGTCTGCTGGGATCCCATTCATTGCAAGTGGGGCCCACTGATTATTTTCAATAATCAATTGATGAATATTCTTCCCCATCTACCCACCAAAGCAGAATTTCAGAGATAATCCATTCCACCCTTCCTTCACAGAACAGAAGTAAACAATAATAAAACTCCACAAATAAAACTCCCATTTTCTAATGTTGTAAGGAATATCCTTCTGGGTTCAGTTCCAAGTGGGGAAAAAGACACTGGATTCCTGGAAGTTGCTTGGAAAGAAGGTTTAATGGTGGACAGGAGCACATGGC
>QLTV01001194.1:273019-291555 GCA_003457575.1 Thermophis baileyi | reverse complement strand
CTAGATAATATTCTGCCTTTCTAATTTTTCCTAGGATATTTCATTTTTCTAGGAGAGGGGTGGGTGCTAACTTCCTACACTAACCAAAGAAATCATTTTAAAAATGACTTTTAGACTATAGGTAGAGCTAGGTTACTTACAAGACCAACTGATTCCAGTAGCTTATGCTGGTCCTACTAGATCCAGCAGGATAGATATAGTCTGAGTCCCTTCTGTGTAACAATGGTATTTTGTGGAATCCAGGAGGCATATTTTCTGTGCACTGAGTGTGCCCTATGGAACAGCCTCACTTTGATGATCAATGACCCCATTAGCTTTCCTGAAATCCTAGTTTCCCCCTAATTCTTTGGGGAAGTACAGTATGTTGGAAGAACCCCATGAGAGGAGGGTATTCTATCTTGTAAGAATAAGTATACTTAGTGTGGCAGTTTTTTCTAATAACCTTGATTTCCTAGATTCACATCCTCTAGGAATGTATGATACCTTATACCAGCTATCATTCAGTAATTAAACAAGCTGATGAGCATGTTTAACCTTTGATCTTCATCCTTTGGAACAAGAGAGTGAAAAGAGCCTAACTGTTCACCAGTTTCGATAGAAGAGAATATAGAATATAGATAGCTTGGAGTCCTTGGTGCTCTCTGGCCTTGGGTATTGCTTGCAGATGTTTTATTACCCAACTAGATAACATCATAAAAGCTAGAAAATGTGGGGTTTATTTCCTATTTATACACAGTAGCTTCCCCTGCCAGTGTTGGTGGAGATGTGGTTTTCTCCATAATAGTTCCTTGATCAAGGTATTGTTTTCTACTTGATTATTTGTCTTGGGTTAATTCCTGCTTATCTGGGTGCTGGAGAGGATGTGTCCTAGTCTCAACACCAGATATGTTAACTTTGTGAAGTAAATAAACAAGTGGCAAAGGAAACATGCGCTCAACAACATGCATGCTCACAGCAGAGAGACAAGTCCCCAAAAGTCAAGTAATCTTGCCTTAGGAGAGTTCTAGTCCAAAATAGGAGGCACGAGACTGGTCAAACAAAGTCCAAGGGTCCAAATGCAGAAGGTTCATCAGCCAGTCGAGATCTAGAGTCAAAGTCCTGAGGTTTCACGTTGGGAGACAAGGCACACAGAGTCTAGGTAAACCAACAGTTGTTGCCAACAGAGAGACTGGAGCTTGCTGTTCTTAAACGGAAGCAACCCCAATGTTGCTCATTTGTAAGGGCAAGGTTCCTTTCTTGCACGGAGCCTTACAGATTGCTTTTGCTCTGCTCTGCTCTATACACAGTGTGTTCTTGCACTGGGAAGCGATGTATTCTCATTTTCAGAGACTGGCAGAGTCAGTGCCTATTGGTTACTGGATGGCCCCATCTCCTTTATTTGCAGCTAATCAGGCAGCAACACTGGAACTAGATGCTAATTGTCAGTCTCCTCATCTGAACCTGAACTTGTTATGACAGTGACAGCCTTCCTTGTAAGGAACTTGCCAATCAATCCTTTTCTTGGATTCTATCAAAATAATAAATTCAGCTTTCCTGATATGGCTCTCCCCTTTTTTTTTAAATAAATCTAGCCCTATCTCTGTGTTCTTCTAAAGATAACATTGACTACTGTTATTTTCTAGAATTGCTTCTACCCATAAATATGTGCACAAGAACAGTCACCATATGAAGAGATGAAACCAACTGATATAACTGGATGTTTACCTAAGGAAGACGCATAACTTTGCTACTGTTTTCTTGAAAGCAGCTTTTATCTCTTTGTTCCTCAAGCTGTAAATGATGGGGTTCAAGCTTGGGGTCACTACTGTGTAGAGTAGGGCAAGAAACCTGTTATTGTCCTGAGAATTTGCTGAGTTGGGATGCATGTAGGCAGCAGTGATTGTTCCATAGTACAGGAGAACAACAGTGAGATGTGAGGAACAAGTGGAAAATGCTTTCTGCCTGTTCTTGGCCACTGGCATCATGAGAATAGTGGAGATGATGAAGATGTAGGAAAAAAGGATGAGCAAAAGGGGTACCAGGGCAAACACCATGGTTAGTATGGCATTGGCCACTTCATTCTTGTAAGTATCGGTGGAAGTCAGTCTTAAAACAGGCATAATATCACAGAAGAAATGGCTGATTCTATTCAACCCACAGAAAGGAAGGGTGAATATTGAAACAGATTGCCCCAAACCCATCAAAATCCCAAAGGCCCATGATGCAGCAACAAAATTAACACATTCTCTGTAGTTCATGATATATGGGTATTGCAAAGGTTTGCAAATGGCAACATAGCAGTCATATGCCATGACACAAAGAAGACAACATTCAGTGACACTAAAAAGAACGAAGAAACACATTTGACATCCACAGCCCCAAAGGGATATAGTCTGATTCTCTGATAATAAGTTCATTAACATCTTTGGACAGATGGAGGAGGTGTAGCCAATTTCCAAAAAAGACAAGTTCCAGAGGAAAAAGTACATTGGGGTGTGAAGGGTAGGACTTAAAATAGTGAGGATCAAAACCAGGCTGTTGCCCATCAAGGCTATGAAGTAGAATATTAGAACCAGGCAAAATAAAAGCTCTTGTATTGTCTTGAAATCTGAGAAACCTACCAAGATCATCTCAGTCAAACAGGACTGGTTGTCTTTCTTCATAGTACTATCCAGGTTGAAGCCTAAGAAAACAAGAAGAATGTGACATAAACATTACACTCCTCTCTTAGCAATTTCAGCTTTGAAGAATAAGAACGGGAAGTTTATTAATGTCTCTGAACATTGGTTCTGTAGAATATGCCTGAGAATATCATGGATAGCCAAAAAAATAAACAAGTGGACCTAATAAACAACTCAAACCAGAGTTCTCAAGACATAAATCATCAGATTTAAATTATTTTACTTTGGACATATTATGCAAAGAGCTAGGTTTCTGGAAAAAGCTTTGTTGCTATGAAAGGTAGAATGAAAGAAAAGAGGGAAACAATCAGCAAGTTACATGAACTGAGTTGCAGTGGCAATAGGTGCCTCTTTGGGAAACCCGAAGGACTAGAAGGGACAAATCATCATGCAGAAAATTTAGAGTCAACACTGACTTGATAGCACCTAATTGATCAATCAATTTTAGCAGCTATTAACAATTAATAGCCTTTTCATAATAGATATTTAAATCCTGCATCCCTCACATTTACTCAAAAGTAGTCAACTGGATCAAGTTATTGAAAATTGGAGACTGCTTATTTAAATTTAGTGTCCTATACATTTTTATTTTTATTTTGCAATTATATCATTTTAATGAATCATACAGTTATTCTCTTTTGTTCAGAATTGATTTGTCAGAATTTTCAATGCTCAGAATTTAAATATAACCCTCTTGAGTTTAGGGCACAGACTTGATTTCAAGGTGGCACATCTTTGTTTGTTTAATTCTTTATTATTTCAGAGATTCTGACCATTGTAAGAATGAACTCAACTGTTACTGAGTTTCCTTGAAATAAAAACTTTTTATGACTACATTGCTGATGATAAAATTCTCTTAATATTCCTCAGACTATTATTCAAAAATAAAACTTCTTTTCATGGAGTTGAGTATCTGCAGGAACCATCCCACCAAATCTGACCTTGATAAATTATGAGATATCAATCTTACTTTGTGAATGGTTTTCTGGTGGTTTTTACAGAAATAATATTTCTTCTTAAGGAACACTCCACAGTCTGTAACATTCATTGGTAATTCAAGGTCTTGAAAATTCTACTGCCTTAGATGAGTCTTTATGCATTCCTTCCTCAGGAAAAAAAAATGATATACTGTAGGCTGTTTAGTGGAGCTGACATTACCAAATTTGGAGAAGCCCCTAGACTCCTAGAGGTTCCAAAATTCCAGGGAGACTGGAGAATTTTTTCTCTAACAAGATCTCATGAAACGTCCAAGGTTTCATCCTGGGGATCTGGTAAATTAATACCAGAAGACAACCTGGACCTAGGGAAAAGCAGTCCCTACAGCTGAGTTAGGAAACCCAGTGGCTTCAGATACTGGATATTTTCATTTACATTTTCCATGACTCCCTAACAGGGGTGAAATCCAGCAGGTTCTGACAGGTTCTGCAGAACCGGTAGCGGAAATTTTGAGTAGTTCGGAGAACCGGTAGAGGAAATTTTGAGTAGTTCGGAGAACCGGCAAATACCACCTCTGGCTGGCCCCAGAGTGGGGTGGGAATGGAGATTTTGCAATATCCTTCCCCCAGGAGTGGGGAGGGAATGGGGATTTTGCAGTATCCTTCCCCTGGAGTGGGATGGGAATGGAGATTTTGCAGTATCCTTCCCCTGGAGTGGGGTGGGAATGGAGATTTTGCAGTAGTCCCCTGCCACGCCCACCAAGCCATGCCCACCAAGCCACACCATGCCCACCAAGCCACGCCCACAGAACCGGTAGTAAAAAAAATTGGATTTCACGACTAACCATTTGCCATGCTAACTCACTCATATAGGGAATTTAGTTCAAAAGATGATTACAATGGCATAATAGATATTGTGCCTAAACTCCTGCCATGGAATCAACAACTGCATGGAAAGTCTTTGGGCTGATTTTAATATCTCTTCTCTTCCTTGAGCTCCACAAAGTTCAATTTTATTTCAATTCCTTTCCCATTTCTTCCATACCACCTGATTCTCACATGATGTTGATCTCAAATAGTATAGTTTGTTTATAATTAAATATTCTCATTGTTGGGTTACCTCTGGTGATTCATCTAAAATCTCCTATGATTGGGCATATGTAAAAATTGAAATTATAAGCAAATCAGTCCTGGCTTTCATGGTTTTAAGAGTACATATTGCAGTTGCTATGATGGCAGTTTTATCAACTTAGTAGAAATTGAATAGTTCACAGGGGAGCCAGCTGAGAATACCATTTATTAATTACTTTATTGATACTGAAATTTACTGATTGCTCCATCTAGCCGAGATTCCCTAGCCCAGATTTTAATAAGGGACTATTTTTATGTTAGTTTTACAGTTCTCTTATACTTTGTCAGGCCTCTTATTGAAACCGGAATGACCTTATGAGTATATCCAGAGGAAGATCTGGATTTCCGCATCCAGTGGCAGAAGGGTAGACCTAACTCGCTACCTCCTTGCATAGTTGTTATGTCACCCAAGTTGTAATTACTCCATCTGTAAATGTTAAAACAGGAATTCAATAGGTTTGTCAGTGAAGAATAAGAAGAAATACTTCAATACAGGATAATAAAACACTGATCTCATACAAATGATAAATGGATAAAGGGTTTTTTTTAATAAGAAAGAACAGAGTTTGTTTATTATTGTTGCAATAGCACTATAGCACTTAGACTTATATACCGCTTTACAGTGCTTTACAGCCCTCTCTAAGCGGTTCACAGAGTCAGCATATTGCCCCCAACAATCTGGGTCCTCATTTTACCCACCTCAGAAGGATGGAAGGCTGAGTCAACCTTGAGCCGGTGAGATTTGAACCGCCGAACTGCAGCTAGCAGTCAGCTGAAGTAGCCTGCAGTGCTGCACTCTAACCACTGCGCCACCTCGGCTCCTATATTCAATTCTAATAAGACCAATATATCCAGGAATATATTTTTTAAAAAAATCAAAATTAATCTAAAGTTCCTATGTGGTACCATCTCTGAATTCAGTGCTCAGTTGTATATATACTTGAATAAATAATACTGTCTGATATTCCTTTATCTCCCTTTCCATGAAAGTAGTAAATCTCACATGCTCCAATTTCTACACCTCAAGTTAAAAGCTCCTAAGCCAAATTCATCTTCCCAGCAAAAATAAAGCAATGGAACAGCTATATGGTTTCAAATAACACAACTATCCCTTCTAAACAAATGATACTTTTTACACTTTTCCAGAGTAACTAGCTATCAGATCAGGCACTGAGTGCTCCACCACTGGAGATTTTTAAGAAGAGCTTGGAAAACCACTTGTCTGAAATGATATAAGGTATTCTTCTTGAGCAGAGATTAGACTAGAAGAACTTCAAGTTTCCCTCCAACTCTGTTATTCTGATATAAAACTTTGCAAAGGCCAAGGATTGATGGTAAACTTGGAAAAGACAAAGATAGCACAAGGTATGCAGAGGTCTGGGAAAGCAAAAGATTATAACTTCCTACACAGAAATTGTGTTTATAGAATATTGCCTTCTTGTATTTCAAAATCCCAACTGACTTGGTCATCTTCCCCATTGTTTCATTCTCACACCCTGATTGCTACTGACTTCTTGAAAGCATATTTTATCTCCTTCCTTTTGCCACCCTTTTCTTTAGACTTTCTGAGCAGTCTGGTATCTTTCCTTTTCAATAAATGGACAGCTAACCTTTATCTGAATTCTATCAGAATAATGTACTTAGGTTAACTTTCAGGGCTCTCTCTTTGTTTTAAATAAATCTATCCAGATCATTCTGTGATAAAGGGTGAAATTTGCCACTAATATATCCATTTTACCCCATATTTATGTTCACAACAATTGAATTCTGTTGAAGAGAACAAATTGGTGGATATACTAGGATTATTCAGTAAAGAAGATCTGCTTCTTTGTTACCGATTTCATGAAAGCAGCTTTTATCTCTTTATTCCTCAAGCTGTAAATGATGGGATTTAAACTTGGGGTCACTACTGTGTAGAGCAGGGCAAGGAATCTGTTACTGTCCATGGAATATTCTGAGCTGGGATGGATGTAGGTAAAAATGCCAGTCCCGAAGAAAATGCAGACCACAGTGAGATGTGAGGAACAAGTGGAAAATGCTTTGTTCCTGTTCTTGGCCAGCGGCATTGTGAGAATAGTGGAAATGATGAGGGTGTAGGAAAAAAGGATGAGCAAAAGGGGTACCAGAATAAATAGAACTGTTAGTGTGGCAATGGCCACCTCATTTTTGTAAGTGTTGGTGGACGCCAGTCTCAGAACAGGCAGAAGGTCACAGAAGAAATGGCAGATTCTATTTGACCCACAGAAGGGAAGGGTGAATATTGAAATAGATTGCCCAAGACCCACAGAAACACCAATGGTCCATGATGCAGCAGCAAGCTTAGCACATTCCCTGAGGTTCATGATAGATGGGTATTGCAAGGGTTTGCAAATGGCAACGTAGCGGTCATATGCCATAACACAAAAAAGGCAACACTCAGTGGTACCAAAGAGAAGGAAGAAACACAATTGAATTCCACAGCCCCAAAATGATATGTTCTGGTTGTCTGATAATGCGTTCACTAGCATCTTTGGGCTGATGGATGATGTGTAGCCAATTTCCACAAAGGACAAGTTCCAGAGGAAGAAATACATTGGTGTGTGAAGCGTAGAATTGGTAATAGTGAGGATCAAAACCAGGCTGTTGCCCATCAACGCTATGAAGTAGAATATTAGAACCAGGCAAAATAAAAGTGCTTGTATTGTCTGGAAGTCTGAGGAGCCCAACAGGACAATCTCGGTCAAACAGGACTGGTTGTCTTTCTTCATAATATCGTTCAGATCGAAGCCTGAGAATACAAAATGAATGTGAAATAAAAATTACATTTGTTTCTTAATAATTTCAACCTTGAGGAATAAGAATGGAAAGAGTAATTGAAGTCTCTGAACATTGGTTTTAAAGAACGCTCTTGAGAATATCATGGACACCCAAGAAAGCAAACAAGTTGGATCATTAAACAAGTCAATTCAGAGTTCTCACCAAAAGCACGAATCATCAGACTCAAGTTATTTTACTTTGGATATATTATGCAAAGACCAAGGTTTCTGGAAAAAAGTTATATTGCTAGAAAAGATGGAAGGAAAGACAAGAGGATCAGCAAGTTATATGGACTAAGTTAAAGTGGCAATAGGTGCATCTTTGGGAAACCTGAAGGACCAAATAAGGGACAGATCATACCGCAAACAATTTAGAGTCAACACCAACTTGATGACACCCAACTGATCAAACAATTTTAGCAGCTATTAATAATTAATACCCTTTTCACACTAGATACTTATTTTCTATATCCTTCACATTTATCAAAAGTAGTTAATTGGATCAAGTTCTTGAAAACTTGAAGACTGCTCATTTAATTTAGTGTCCTACATACTTTTTTGCAATTATACCATTTTAATGAATCACACAATAATTCTCTATTTTTTAGAACTGATTTGTCAGAATTTTCAGTGCTGAGAATTTAAATATGGCCCTCTTGAGCTTAAGGCACAGATTTGATTTCAACGTGATACAACTTTGCCTATTTAATTCTTTCTTATTTCAGAGATTCCGGCCATTTGTAAGAATGAGCTCAATTTTTACTGATTTGAATTAAGAACTTTTTACAACTATACTGCTGATGGTAAAAATTCTCTTAATATTCCTCAGTCTATCATTCAAAAATGAAACTTATTTTCATGAAGTTACATACCAACCAGAACCATCGCACCTGACCATGTTTATTTATGAAGTATCGATCTTACTTTATGAATGGTTTTTTGATGATTTTTACAGAGATGGGATATTTCTTCTTAATGCTGTAACATTCATTGGTAATTCAAGATCTTGAAAATGAGTCTTTATGCATTCCTTCCTCAGGAAAACAATTATCATGTAGGCCTGTTTATTGGAGCTGACATTAACAAGTCTGAAGAAGCCCCTAGACTCCTAGAGGTTCCAAAATTCCAGAGAGACTGCAGGACTTTTTCTCTAGCAAGGTCTCATGAAAGAAACTCAAAGATTCATCCTGGGAATCTAGTAATTAATACCAGAAGATACCTGGGCCCCTGGGAAATACACTCCCTACAGCCGGAATGGGACTGTTCGTCTCCGACCCTTCCTTCTCCTCGGGCGTTTCTCCTCAGCCGATTCTCCCCTGAGTTATCTCCTCAGGTGACACAGCTCCAGCCATTTGCCCTGGGCAATAGGCCACCGGCATCTGCGTCCCACACCCTTCAGCACGGCCATTTCGCAGAAAGAGGGTTCGTCCTGGGTGTTCCGCCGCCCCGCCACCGGACAGTTAGCCCCCATCCAATTGGCTAGAGGGGATGGAAGCTAGAGGGGGTGGAAGGAAGGAATTCTTTACAGGACAATTAATAGAAATCCAGTGAAAGGAGAGAGACCAATCCACCCACCATAACAGCAGATGCTGGATTTCTAAAATCCTCTCTTTCTACCCTTGTTCATTTTTCCTCCTCCTCCTCTGTGTGTGTGTGTGTGTGTGTGTGTGTGTGTGTGTCTGTGTGTCTGTGTGTCTGTGTGTCTGTGAAAAAGGAAAGGAAGGCAGGGTGTAGAGATAAAAGGCCATTTCACTCGATCACACTCCAGAAAGCAGTTGGTTCCTCTTCTGAACTGGAGACCAGGCTATTGGGGGGGGGGGTTAAAATAAAATAAAGGAAGGTGGACGTTGTTTTGGGAACAGAATTCTACATAAAACGAGGATTGTTGGAGTGGGAGCAATATGCTGGTGTTGTAAACCGCTCAGGGAATGCATCTCCTCTCTTCCATCACCCAACCCCCCCACACCTGGAAGTGATATCCTAGCGATCTCAATTGCCCCCGCGGAAAGACACATTTTCTCCACTTTGAGGAGAATCCAGGTGCAGAAATGGAAAGGCAAAGTGGGGAATGGAGAGGGGAAGGTATAGGAAGGAGAATCCAGGCGCAGAAATGGAAAGGCGCAGAAGGTTGTGCTTATAAGTGGAATGATGTGAATATCTGAGACAGTGGTTCAATGAGAGGGGAAGTCTGGAGCCCCCATTGCTTCTCCAGTTTGGGGGAGGGGGATCCAGTGTTTATAAGAAGAATATTTACCATGATGCAAGTCACTTGCTGCCTCTCTGCCAGAATCCCAGGCAGTGGCTCACTGGGAGGGGAAGTCCCAAAAGCATAAAACCGTAAAGACCACAACTGCTGGAATTATCCCCTTGTAGTCTTCAACGTACAGTACTTTATTGGCTTCACATGTCAGTGTTGGGGTATTGGGTTTGAGTAACATGGAATGATGGATATCAGAAGGTAAATCCTTTGTAGGTGTGGATAATTAAGAGGGAAACTGGCATCTTAACTTCTCTTGAAGTGCTAAAAAAGCCTCTCCCTTTTGTCTCCAGAGAGGTGGGGGGGAGGGATGGAGATGGAGACGAGCCAGGGGTGGGGGGTTTCGGAACCTGGGTTAAGCAAAGTGGAGAAAATGTGTCTTTCCGCGGGGGCAATTGAGATTGCTAGGATATCACTTCCGGGCGGTGTGGGGGGTGGGTGATGGAAGAGAGGAGACGCATTCCCTGAGTGGTTTACAACACCAGCATATTGCTCCCACTCCAACAATCCTCGTTTTATGTAGAATTCTGTTCCCCAAAACAACGTCCATCTTCCTTTATTTTATTTTATCCCCCCCCCCCAATACCATGGTCTCCAGTTCAGAAGAGGAACCAACTGCTTTCTGATAAAATGGCCTTTTATCTCTACACCCTGCCTTCCTTTCCTTTTTCACAGACACACACACACACACACAAGAGGAGGAGGAAAAATAAATCTGCTTACTTTTTTAAGCAGATAGAATTTGGAGCAGTTATGAACAAGGGTAGAAAGAGAGACTGTCTCTTTAGACTGTCCACCGTCGACCTCACCCCATTCCTAAGAGGTCTGTAAGGGGCGTGCCTAAGCGCACCAGCGTGCCTACCGTCCCTGTCCTACTGCCCTATTGTCCTCATCTTGAGGACTGAGTCGTAACTGGGGGTTCCAGGCAAGGAGGACCCCGAATTCAAAGGTTAACAGACTCAGTCCTCAGATGATTGGACGAGGTCAACCCATCCTGGATGATAACTCCACCCACTATGCACTATGGAGAAGAGGAACCAACTGCTTTCTGATAATATGGCCTTTTATCTCTGCACCCTGCCTTCCTTTCCTTTTTCACAGACACACACACACACACACATACGAGGAGGAGGAAAAATGAACAAGGGTAGAAAGAGAGGATTTTAGAAATCCAGCATTTGCTGTTATAGTGAGTGGGTGGGTCTCTCTCCTTTCACTGGATTTCTATTAATTGTCCTGTAAAGAATTCCTTCCTTTCACCCCCTCTAGCTTCACACCCCCTCTAGCCAATTGGACGGGGGCTAACTGTCTGGGGGGGGGGCGGAACATCCAGGACGAACCCTCTTTCTGCAAAGTGGCCATGCTGAAGGGTGTGGGACGCAGATGCTGGTGGCCTATTGCCCAGGGCAAATGGCTGGAGGCATGTCACCTGAGGAGATAAGTCAGGGGAGAATCGGCCGAGGAGAAATGCCCGAGGAGAAGGAAGGGTCAGAGACTAACAGTCCTAGACCCCCCCCCCCTACAGCAGATTTAGGAAACCCAGTGATCTCAAATACTGGATATTTGCATTTACAATTTCCATAACTTTGAGATAATTTTAATATCTCTGCTTTTTCCTGAGCTGAAGAAATTCCAATTTTATTTCAGTTCCTTTCCGATTTCCTCCATTCCACCTGATGCTCATACAATTTTAATCTCAAATAATATAGTTTGTTCATAGTTAAATATTCACATTGTTGGGTTAAGTAGTGATTCACCTAGAATTTTATATGATTGGGCGGATGAAGAAATTGAAATTATAAGCAAATGCATCCTGGATTTTATAATTTGAAGAGTGCATGGTTGTGTTCCTGTGATAGCATCACATATTAGTAGGAATTGGATGGTTCACAGGAGATCCAACTGGGAGTAGCATTTATGAATACTTTATTGATATAGACATTTACTGATTGATCCACCAAGCCAAGATTCTCAGAAGATGACATCATAAAATATATTTCAAAAAATCTATATTTTATTAGAGTGGCAGAGACATGACCTCAGAGAAAGGATGCAGGCATGGTTACAGAAACAAAGGGATGTTTTAATCCCAGGAAACATGGAAATCCTGAGAAAGAAGCTCTGGTTGACTCCATCCTCATTCACTCAGGTATAAGAGGCTGAGTCAAGCTTTCAAGATTCTGTTATTGTAACCTGGATCAATATGGTAGAATTCCAATCAACCTGGTGGAGTCTATTTCTGATCTGGGCTACATGGAAAGAATAACAGCTAAATTTCATTAACAAACAACCAAACTTTCCACTAAGCTCAAAATGAACTTAATATTCTTCATTTACCTGATAATCTGCCTTGGAAGACTTAGGAAAAAGAAGCATCTAGTGGCACTTCTGAACATTAAAAGAGAGGGGACCATACTAACCAGTTGAGATAAGGTCTTCCAGAGGGAAAGACACTACTGAGCTGGCCTGTTTCAGACTATTATTCAAATCACAATAAAAGAGATCTATATGGATCTAGGCTCAGAGGTGGGTTCCTCCCGGTTCGGACCGGTTCGCCCGAACTGGTAGCCGCCCGCTGGTGACGTCATGATGATGTCACAGATCCGGTTCGGTCGGTGCTGGTCTGTGGGCACTGCCATCTTTTTTTGAATTTTTTTTATTTTTTTTATTTTATTTTTTTATTTATATATTTTTTCTTCTGCGCATGCAGAAGTTTCTGGCGCTGGGCATGCGTCGCCATCTTGTTTTTGGCTTTTTTTGTGAATTTTTTTTTATTGTTTTGCACTGTGCATGCGCGGGAGGAAGCGAACCGGCAGCGAGGTAAGTTAGAACCCACCCCTGTCTAGGCTCATATGCCCAGAAAGGCCCAATGCTCTGAAAGATATCTATAGAGATCCTTAGTCACTTAGATCATGGTTGTCCCAAAGATGCTTTCTCAAGAGGCAACTGGACTTTCTTTCCTTGAAGATGTTTTTCCTTGAAGATGTTTCACTTCTCATCCAAGAAGCTTCTTCAGTTCTGACTGAAGCACTGAAGAACTGAGCTTCTTGGATGAGAAGTGAAACATCTTCAAGGAAAAACATCTTCAAGGAAAGAAAGTCCAGTTGCCTCTTGAAAAAGCACCTTTGGGACTTCTTGAAGATGCTTTCTTCTAACATATCAGGAGGATGAATATTTTGAGGGAAGCTGATTTAGGAAAAAGACTTCTGTCATCCCATTCTCTGCAAGTGGGGTCCATTGCTTCTTTTCAATGACCAGGGGAAGAATATTCTTTTCCATCTATTTTCATCAAAGCAAAATTTCAGGAATTACCTGCTCCTCCCTCCAGAGAACTAAATGACCCAGAAATTCTTAAAACAAAAACAAAAATCTGGCAATACTGCTTCCCATTATCATTAGTAAATCTTCAATGGAATGGAAACAGAAACAGCTTGTAATCACAGCACCATAAGGACTACTTCTCTGAAATGAACATATCTCAATATCCAATTTAGATAAGGGACTATTTTTATGTTAAATGTTTTACCGTTCTCATATACTTTGTCAACATTCTTACTGAAATGCTACTATGGCTGCAATCTGTTCTGGAATGAGATTTGGAGAATATCCAGAGGAAGAACTGGATTCTTGCATTCAGTGGCAGAAAGGGAGATCTAACTAGCTATCTCCTTGCATAGTTGTTAGGTCACCCGAGCTGTAACTACTCCATCTGTAGATGTTCAATTGGGGATACAATAAGTTTGTTAGTGAAGAAAGAGAAAAAGAAATATTTCAGTACAAGATAATAAAACATTAATCCAGAGGTGGGTTCCTCCCGGTTCAGACCAGTTCCGCCTGAACCGGTAGCGACCCGCTGGTGATGTCATGGTGATGTCACGGATCCGGTTCAGTCGGTGCCGGTCTGTGGGTGCCGCCATCTTTTTTACGCCGCCGGCTTTTTTGGGGACTTTTTTTTTGTTGAAAAAAAATATTTTGGGGGAATTTTTTTAAAAAAATTTTTTCTTCTGCACATGCGCAGAAGCCGAGTTTCCGGCACTGCACATACATTGCCATCTTGTTTTTGGCTTTTTTTGAATGTTTTTTAATTTTACGGCACTGCGCATGCGGCCATGCAGCACGGGAGGAAGCGAACCAGCAGCGAGGTAAGTTAGAACCCACCCCTGCATTAATCTCATATCAATGCATAAATGGATGGTAAGAAAGAGCATAGTTTATTATTGTTGCAATTCTAATAAGATCACTATCTCAGGGAATATTTGAAAAAAATAAAAATTAGTCTAAAGTTCCTATATGGTACATTTTTTAATTCAGTGCTCAGCTGTATATGTAGCAACAGAACTTAGACTTATATACCCCTTCACAGTGCTTTACAGCCCTCTCTAAGTGGTTTACAGAGTCAGCATACTTCCCCCAATAATCTGGGTCCTCATAGTACTTGAATAAATAATACTGTCTGATGTTTCTTGATCTCCCTTTCCATGAAAGTAGTAAATGTCACATGCTAGTATTTCTGCAGCTCAAGTTAGAAGCTGCTCAGCCAAATATATCTTCCTAGCAAAAATAAAGCACTGGCACAGCCATGTAATTTCAAATTATGCAATCATCTCATCTACAAAAATACTTTTCCAGAATAACTAACTATCAGCTCAAGCATAAAACTTTGCAAGGTCAATAAATGATGGTAAACTTGGAGAAGGACAAGATAAAGATTGTAATTCCCTACACAGAAATTGTATTTATGGAATAATGCCGCCTTCTTGTTGTTGTTTTTTTAAAAAAAAAACAATGTATCTTGGTAGTCTTCCCCATTGCTTCATAGTCACACCCTGATTGCTACTGATATCTTAAAAGCATCTTTTATCTCCTTCCCCCCCCCCCCTTTTCTTTAGACTTTCTGAACTGTCTGGTGGTTTTCCTTTTCAATAAATGGACAGTCAATCTTTATTTGAATTCTACCACAATAATAAACTTAAGTTACCTTTCAGGGCTCTCTCCTTGTTTTAAATAAATCTGTCTGAATCATTCTGCTGCAAAGGGTGAAATCTCCTACTGGTATTCCCTGGAGTATATTCTACCCGATAAATATGTGCACGACAACAAGCCTATGGGTCTACTTGTATTATCCCATAAAGAAGATCTGTTTCCTTGCTACAGATTTCTTGAAAGCAGCTTTTATCTCTTTATTCCTCAAGCTGTAAATGATGGGATTTAAACTTGGGGTCACCACTGTGTAGAGCAGGGCAAGGAACCTGCTACTGTCCATGGAATATTCTGAGTTGGGATGAATGTAGGTAACAATGCAGGTTCCATAGAAAATGCAGACCACAGTGAGATGTGAGGAACAAGTGGAAAATGCTTTGCGCCTGTTCTTGGCCAGTGGCATTGTGAGAATAGTGGAAATGATGAGGATGTAGGAAAACAGGATGAGCAAAAGGGGTACCAGAATAAATAGAACTGTTACTGTAGCAATGGCCACTTCATTTTTGTAAGTATTGGTGGACGCCAGTCTCAGAACAGGCATAAGATCACAGAAGAAATGGCTGATTCTATTTGACCCACAGAAGGGAAGGGTGAATATTGAAATAGATTGCCCAAGACCCACAGAAACACCAATGGCCCAGGATGCAGTAGCAAGCTTAGCACATTCCCTGAGGTTCATGATAGATGGGTATTGCAAGGGTTTACAAATGGCAATGTAGCGATCATATGCCATAACACAAAGAAGACAACACTCAGTAATACCAAAGAGAATGAAGAAACACATTTGACATTCACAGCCCCAAAAGGATATGTTCTGGTTGTCTGATAATAAGTTCACTAACATCTTTGGGCTGATGGAGGAAGTGTAGCCAATTTCCAAAAAGGACAAGTTCCAGAGGAAGAAGTACATTGGGGTGTGAAGTGTGGGACTGGAAATGGTGAGGATCAAAATCAAGCTATTACCCATCAAAGACATGAGGTAAAATATTAGAACCAGGCAGAACAGAAGTTCTCGCATAGACTGAAAATCTGAGAAGCCTAGCAGGACAATTTCTGTCAAACAGGTCCAGTTCTCTTTCTTCATTTTCAAAACCTTAGGAAAAGAAGAAAATGAAGAATTAAATAATTCTTCAAAACATTTTTATAAATGAACTAGACTTGCTATCCTTGAAATCTACATGACTACACCACAGTACACTACTATTAGTACATTGGATCAATAAAACCTTTCATGGAGTTGTACAACAGGAAGAACCAACCCACCAAACATGAACCAAGGGAATGCATTGACCTTACTTTAGATTTGTTTTCTGATATTTTTAGAAAGATGGAAAATTTCTTCTCATGAAAAACCCGAAATGCACTAAAAATTTAAGATCTTGAAAATCGGCTTGCCATAAGTGACTCTCCATGTATCCCTTTCTCTGGAAAAAGATGTATTTTTTTTTATATGCAGACATTTCGGATCAGCCAACATCAAAGGAGTAAAGGAGTCTATAAAATCACTTGACTCCTAGAGGATCAGAAATTCTAGAGAGACAAAAGGACTTTTTTTCTCTAACAAGATCTCCTAACAAGATCTCCGGAGGATTCAGCTTGGGGTTTTGATTAATGAATACCAAGGACAACCAGGGCCTTGGGGAAACATTGTTTAGAAGAGGTAGGAAATCCAGGGCCCACAGATGCTGGATATTTTGGTTTCCATTTCCAGGACTCTCTGTCCTTCTGCTGACTCTGTCTTATTGTAGTCCAAAAGGCCTGCAAGTGGGATAATTTACATTTTTCCTGAGCACACTCTCTGTCATGATGATCAATAACCACAGGGAAAATCTGCAAACCAAGAACACTTCTAATATGTCTCTTCCTCCCTGGCTGTAGCAATGACAGTGTTCCATTCATACTTCCTCCAATCTCAAACAGTGGAGTTTGTTCCTGATAATTAAATTATTCATTTTGCTGATTTTTATCATTATACATCTTCTCATGCATGAAGGAGATCCACAGGAGGGGTCTTCAACCCCTGGTCCATGGACCAGCACCAGGCCGGAGCATGGCAGAAACTGGGCCATACAAACAAGCAAAGTCCCATCCGTGGGATGGAGGCAGCATGCAAAACCCCGCCCCCTCCGGACCGCAGAAAAACCTCTCTCCAAGGAACCAGTCCCTGGTGCCCAAAAGGTTGGGGGCCGCTGATCTACAGCATATTTTCTTGACTTTTATGCTCAGAAATCTCTAAAATAAAATATCTCTAAATTAAATTCCTAATTCCTATTGAAAAATCATTTTTTTTAAAAAAAATATAAAACTCTTTAGGTAAATATCTATCAAGGGAGGATATTATGTTTATATAATTTATGGCATATAGTGATTACTTTTTAGATAGTTCTCTGACAATGTTCATATAAATGATAAAGGTTCACCAGATGAAATACAACTTTCCAGCATTTTGGGGAAATCAATGGCTGGAGATTCTTGTAGTACAGAGAACCCATCCTTATCTCCAAGGAAGTTATTGATTGGTCACTTTCTGGTTAGACTACTGCAATCCAGCGGTGGGTTGCTCCCGGTTCAGCCCAGTTCAATGAACCGTTAGCAGCGGCAGCGGGAGGCTCCGCCCACCCGCCCGGGACGCTTCTGCGCATGCGCAGAAGCGTCGCGCACACACACACACACACACAAACCGGTAGCGACGGGATTTAGAACCCACTACTGCTGCAATCGGCTCTACAAGGGACTGCCTTGAATAGAACAGAAGCTGCAGCTGGTCCAGAATATCCCATAGTGCACAATGTTGAGGGCAGCATTTCATTAGTGAACTCATGATCCCTTCCTGCCTACCATGATAATTGTGCCCAGTGCTTCTCTCCTCAGCTTTATTAATGTGTTCTCTTCCCATTCCAGAGGAGGAGGCAAAACTAAAAGAGTTTTGATTTTGCTGTGCCCACTGCTAACATCAGTTATGATCACCCCCTGTCCCCAGCTGGAAGACAGCATCTTCATTTCCCATCCATGAAAAGCTACCTGTCCTCCCCTTCTCAACAATGCCAACTGGAAGGAAAACTCAATGTTGCAAACATAATTAACAGAACAGAATAACAGAGTTGGAAGGGACCTAGGAAATCTTCTAGTCCAGTCCCCTGCTCAAGCAGGAAACCATACACTATTTCAGGTTGGCCAATCTCTTCTTAAGAATTTCCAGTATTGGGGTACCCACAACTTCTGGAGACAAGTCGTCCCATTGATTAATTGTTCTAATTGTCAGGAAATTTCTCCTTAGTTCTAGGTTGCTTCTCTCCTTGATTAGTTTCCATCCATTGCTTCTTGTCCTGCCCTCAGGTGCTTTGGAGAATAGTTTGAACCCCCCCCCTTCTTTATGGCAGTCCCTTAGATATTCGAAACACTGCTTCTTTTCCAACCACGAGTCTCACAGACTGTTTTTAGCAAAATTTATTGAGATGAATGAGATGAGGTTATGAGAATCCCAGCAACTGAATTATTTCCCACTTAAATCCAAGATATTTCCATGTGGAAAAAAAAATTCTGACTTTCTTCCTATGATCCAGCAAGGAGACAAGTCTCTTTACCAATAATGGAGACTGAAGCTGACTCTTTACATGATGGCTTTCTGTGTGTTTATGTATCTGGGAACCATCCATTAAAAGACTCATATGAGTCTCCTTGAAAAACTAAATACGTTAATGAATGTATTTTCGGAGGATGGAAGGCTAAGTCAACCTTGAGCCTATCTATCAGGATCAAACTCCTGGCTCTGTGGGGA
>QLTV01001194.1:251594-263245 GCA_003457575.1 Thermophis baileyi | reverse complement strand
CCCAGCAAGCCCTTGCTGCGTTTGGCCTTCAGCCCAGCAGCACGCAGTTTTGACAGGACCATTCTGACTCGACAGCAGAGCTGGTCCTGATCACAGGCAGAGATGAGGACGTCATCAAAATAGGGCACGACCCCAGGGAGGTTCTGCAACAGATGTTCCATTACACTCTGGAACAACCCCAGGGTCACGCTGACCCCAAACTGCAGCCTGCGACATTTGAAAGCTCCCCTGTGAGTCACAATGGTCTGTGCCTCAGCGGTAGCGCCATCTACCGGCAGCTGTTGGTATGCCTGCGCGAGGTCTAGTTTGGCAAACAGGCGACCAGGACCTAGGGAGTGAAGCAAATGATGCACAATCAGCACCAGATAGGTGCTCTGTTGTAGAGCCTTGTTAAGAGTGCATTTGTAATCTGCACAGATTCTAATGCTACCGTCCCTCTTTACGGGAGTGACAATCGGGGTCTCCCATTTAGCATGGTCAACTGGTTCTAATATGCCTTGTTTGATGAGCTTATCCAGCTCCTTGTCAATTTTGTCCCTAAGCGGCAGGGGAACCCTCCTAGGCTTAAGGCGAATGGGGGCAACATTCGGGTCTAGATTAAAAGATATTGGAGTCTCCACGTACTTGCCCAAGCCGTCACTGAAAACATCCTTAAATTCATCGAAAATGTCGTTGAATTCATGGGACCCGATGGAGTTGATGCCGGTCACTCCTAGGCCGAGCGTCTCAAACCAATTGAGACCAAGGAGGCTCGGGAGGCTGCCGCTGACGATGGTGAGCTGTAGAGGCCCCTCAAAGGTGTTGAATTTCACCAGGAACCGGCCTTGACCCAGGACAGGTATTCTGTTCCCCTAGTAGTCGGATAGACGGATGGAGGTCTTCCGCAGGCGGGTAGATCGGAGGCTAGGCAGGGCACGCTTCAGGGTTTGCCATGCGACGATCGAGACCACTGAGCTGGTGTCGATCTCCATCTCGATAGGGGTGCCGTCGATTGATACGTTGACCATGAGCTTGCCCATGCTGTGGCAGCTGGCTCTTGCAACCCGTGTCTGGTTGGTCTCAGGATCGAGGTCGGTGGACTTTTGGTGTGGTTTTAAGAATTCACGCTGGAATTTCTTTGACAAGTCGCCTCTCAGTGCGTCCTGTGCATGCGCGTCCCGGTTTGGAAGATTGGCGTGGCAGACTCACACCAGATGGTCTCGTTTGTTGCATCGCAAGCATACAGCATCTCTGAACCTGATGAGGCTCTCGGATGCCTCCCCCCACAGCTAGCACATGCAAGGGAAGAATCAAAGGTAGCCAAGGGACACCTTTGGTCGGTGCGGCAGATGTCGTCGTCGTCGCTGCCCAGCTCGTCTAGCGCGCTCTGATACACAGAAGGAGGAGGCTTTGACTCCTTTCTGCCGGATGCGAAGTGATGTAGTGATTCGCAGCCTTGGTGGAGGACTCGACAGCCCTGGCCTCGTCCAGGGCGGCGGCCAGAGTGAGATTAGGCCGAGCCAGGAGCCGGCGCTGCAGGCGAATGTCCTGCACGCTGCAGATGAGCTGGTCGAGCAGGATGTCGTCCAGATCACGGAATTCGCAGTGCCCGGATGCCTTGTGGAGGGCAGCGATGTACTGGTTGATGGTCTCGCCCTCCTGCTGCATCCGCTGGCAAACATAGCGCCAGACAACCTTGGATGGCATTGGCGCATAATGTGTCTTCAGGGTGGCCTGAAGAATGTGCCACGGGGTCAGAGAGAGACTACGCAGTGTCGAACACCTCGGGGCCGCAGTGACTCAGGAACAACGCCTGCTTCCTGTTGTCCAATAGCTCCAAGGAAGTTCGCTTCAAGGAAGCACTCGAAGCGCCGCATGTACAAGTCCCACTTTTCCCGGGTGGGATCGAACAGCGCCGGCAGGTGAAAGGTAGACATTCCACACGGTCAAAGGCAGGTGCAATCGTTGCCACCTGGCTGGTTTCTGCACTTGAGAGGCTAGTCTTCGTTCTCCTGGCTTTTGGGGGGGAGTTATTTTTTGGCACTGCGCATGCGCGTACGTGCAAAGCGCATGCGCGGCCACGAGGCGCGGCCACAAGGTGTGGGAGGAAGCGAACCGGCAGTGAGGTAAGTTAGAACCCACCCCTGGTAGCTATGTACATTTGCCAAATAAATGAATAAATAGCAATAGCACTTAGACTTCTGCACCACTTCACAGTGTTTTACAGCCCTCTCTAAACGGTTTACAGAGTCAGCATATTTCCCCCAACAATCTGGGTTGTCATTTTACCAACCTTCGAAGAATGGAAGGCTGAGTCAACCTTGAGCCAGTGAGACTCGAACTGCCGAACTGCTGGCAGCCGGCAGTCAGCAGAATTAGCCTACAATGCTGCATTCTAACCACTGCGCCACCATGGTTGCTAAATGAAATGTTATCAAAATTAGCTAAGCATTTTCTTGTTCACATGACAAAAATATTATGAACTATACAAGGATCTCAAACAGTCAGTGGCAAAAGCAAATAGTTAGCTCTTGTAATGTAAATATGGCCATCTGTTATTGTTGCCTAAAGCTTCTCCCATTTTCAATAAATCTCTTTTATTTGAAATGCTGGAGGATCTCATGACAGAATGTGGTTCTATTTCTTTTTCTGGCTGTTACAACTCTGTTTCCTGGGGTCTATGGCAGGGACTGGACTCTTCCTCTTGGCCATCATCATCTATGATTTCTATGTGGCTTTATGCAACCCTTTGTGATACACACTTATTATGAAAGGCTAAGAGAAAAAAAGTGCGCCTTTGGCATTCAGTCATGCCGGCCACATGACCACGGAATTGTCATCAGACACCGCTGGCTCTTCGGCTTAGAAACGGAGATGAGCACCGCCCCCTAGAGTCGGGAACAACTAGCACGTATGTGCGAGGGGAACCTTTACCTTTACCTAAGGAAAAAGACTAATGTGAAAGTTGGACCATAAGAAAGGCTGAGCACCAAAGAATTGAGGCCTTTGAACTATGGTGCTGGAGAAGACTCCTGCGAGTCCCTTGGACTGCAAGGCGATCAAACCGGTCAGTCCTAGAGGAGATCAACCCTGACTGCTCTTTAGAAGGCCAGATCCTGAAGATGAAACTCAAATACTTTTGGCCACCTAATGAGAAGGAAGGACTCACTGGAGAAGAGCCTAATGCTGGGAAAGATTGAGGGCAAAAGGAGAAGGGGACGACAGAGAATGAGGTGGCTGGATGGAGTCACTGAAGCAGTAAGTGCAGGGCCCGCGCAGAGGCTCTGGGAGGGTGAAAAATGGGCCTCCCAGAAGTTCCGGAAGTCTGGCCTGTTTCCAGCCTCTGGAGGGCCTCCAGAGCCCAGGGGAGGCCATTTTTGCCCTCCCAGAGGCTCGAGGAAAGTCTCCGGAGCCTGGGGAGGGTGAAAAATGGGCCTACTGGAAGTACCCGAAGTCCGGAAACGGGCCCGTTTCTGGCCTCCGGAGGGCCTCCGGAGCCTGGGGGGAGGCTATTTTCGCCCTCCCGGAGGCTCCAGGAAAGGCTTCAGAACCTGGGGAGGGCAAAAAACAGGCCTACCAGAAGTACCGGAAGTCCGGAAACAGGTCCGGAAACAGGCCTGTTTCCGGCCTCCGGAGCCCGGGGGAGGCCATTTTCGCCCTCCCGGAGGCTCGAGAAAATGCGAAAATGAAAACCCACGCTGTGGTGGAGAGGCCAAGGAGCAGAGAACCGCTGTTAAAAATTTTCAATCCCACCCCTGAAAATAGATATAATGTTGTTATTTCCATACTGCTCAGTTGTTCTCCTACTAAAGAAATAGCTCAGAGAAGGTGAGAGTTAGGCACAAGGTTTATTTTATTTTATTTATTTGTATGATTATTTTATTAAATGCATAAATATCCTAATATCTTGCTATTATATATATATATTTGCAATGTACTCAAATTCTTGTATTGTAGTGCACTAATTTGCACTGATTTGAGGAAAAGCTGACAAGACGTTTCTTCTTACACACATAGGATATCAGAAATTAGAGGGAACATTATAGAGGGGAGATAAGTGTTTAATGATTAATGTTTCACTGAATATCCTCTGAAAATAAAACATCTTCTCATGAAGTTGCATAATGTGAGGAACCAAACTATGAAACATGATCTTACTTTGTCGATCCTTTTCTGATTATTTTTTAGAGAGGTGGGAGACTTCTTCTTAACAAAAGCCTGAAATTCTGTAATATTGACTGAAGATCCTGAAGATCCCTCTACCATAGAAGAATCTTCATATAATCTTTCCTCTGGAAAAATAAATGTTTGATGTTACGGAGGCTGTTTACATAAACTCACCTCAAAGACTCTGAAGGAGCCATGGACTCCGGGAGGATCCAAAACTCCAGAGACACTGGAGGACTTTTTCTCTAACAAGGTCTCATGACAGAAGCCCCAGGGCTCATTCTGAGGATTTGGTAAAATGCCAGAGCACAACTTGGACTAGGGGAAATAACTTCTTGGTCTTTCTGAAGACCTTAAAAACCTAGTTCTTCCCTCATTCCTGGGAGCAATAGCAATAGCAGTAGCACTTAGACTTATATACCGCTTCACAGTGCTTTTACAGCCCTCTCTAAGCGGTTCACAGAGTCAGCATATTGCTGACCCCAACAATCTGGGTCCTCATTTTACCCACCTCGGAAGGATGGAAGGCTGAGTCAACCTTGAGCCTGGTGAGGATCGAACTCCTTGCAGTGGGCAGTTAGCAATAGCAATAGCACTTAGACTTATATACCGCTTCACAGTGCTTTTACAGCCCTCTCTAAGCGGTTCACAGAGTCAGCATATTGCTGACCCCAACAATCTGGGTCCTCATTTTACCCACCTCGGAAGGATGGAAGGCTGAGTCAACCTTGAGCCTGGTGAGATTTGAACCGCCGAACTGCAGCTAGCAGTCAGCTGAAGTAGCCTGCAGTGCTGCACTCTAACCACGGCGCCACCTCGGCTCATCCTAGTAGATCCTCATATGGGGTTTTTTATATTATATTCTAGGAAGCCTCTTTTTTTTTAATTGGTGTTGCTTTTAGTTTTTATACTGTGTCAGCTGTTCATTTATTTGGTTAAGATGGGTAGCCATATACATCTCCCTCCAAAAAATGAAAAATGAAATTTTCATACGGTTAGCTAGCATTTTCCTGTTCACTCTAACCACCGAGGTGGCGCAGTGGTTAGAGTGGAGTACTGCAGGCTACTTCAGCTGACTGTTCAGCAATTCAGCGGTTCAAATCTCACCAGGCTCAAGGTTGACTCAGCCTTCCATCCTTCCGAGGTGGGTAAAATGAGGACCCGGATTGTTGGGGGCAATATGCTGACTCTGTAAAACCGCTTAGAGAGGGCTGTAAAGCACTGTAAAGCGGTATATAAGTCTAAGTGCTATTGCTATTGCTATTGCTACTCACACGACAGAAGTATTGTGAACTATATAGGGATCTCAAACAGTGAGTGTCAAGGGCAGGCTCCCAGTTTAGAATCAAGGCAAAGCAGACTTGAGTTTACTGCCCTAACTGCCAATCTCAGTGGTGATGGGCAGAAGATTCAGGTTCAGTAAACCAAATTGTGTATATTCACCAAACATATCTCAGAGACAGAATGGCTAGCATGCTTACTTACTAGGAAGGGCTTATATCAGAGGTGGGTTCCTCCAGGTTCGGACTGGTTCTCCCGAACCGGTAGCGACCCTGCGCATGCGCAGAAGCCGAGTTTCTGGCACTGCGCATGCGTCACCATCTTGTTTTTGGCTTTTTTTGGCTTTTAAATTTTTTTTTCACTTCGCATGTGCGCGCGCAAACCGCACGCGCGCCCATGTGGCACGCCCACGCGGCACAGGAGGAAGCAAACCGGCAGCAAGGTAAGTTAGAACCCACCCCTGACTTATATAATAATAAAGTTATATGGAGGGCTTATAAAAATGGCAACCACAATAGACCCAAGCAGGAGACCCTATACAATTTGAGACAAGTGGCTGTCCAGTCTCTTCTTTAAAAACCTCCAGTGATGAAACACCCACAATGTCTGAAGACAAGCCGTTCCACTGCTTAATTGTTCTCACTGTTAGGAAGTTTCTCCTTAATTCCAGGTTGCTTCTCTCCTTGATTAGTTTCCATTCATTGTTTCTTGTCTTGCCTTCTGGTGCTTTCGAAAATAAGTTGACCTCCTTTTCTTTGTGGCAGCCCTTCAAATAGTAGAATACTGCTATCATATCACCCCTAGTCCTTCCTTTCTTTAGACTAGACTGCTGCTTGGAGGGCCAGCCCCACATGGTCACCATCTCCTGTGCTGGCCACGCCCACCCACCCCCAAGGGTTGGCAATCTTAACTGGGGCTGGGGGGGTAGAGTTTATATTACAGGAATCCTGAAAAATCATGCTAGTGATTATTTTCTGGTTGTGTGTTATTTTCAGGGAAACACTGTGTGTGTGTGTGTGTGTGTGTGTGTGTGTGTGTGTGTGTGTGTGTGTGTGTAAAATTTATTTTGTCAAACGTGTACAAGATAGCAAGTATAGCAGGGGTGGGTTCTAACTTACCTCGCTGCCAGTTTGCTTCCTCCCACACCGCATGGCCGCGCCTTGTGGGTGCACACACGCTTTGCATGTGGGCACATGCGCAGTGCCGAAAAATCCAAAAAAATTCCCCCAAAAAAGCTGAAAACAAGATGGTGATGCATGCGCAGTGCTGGAAACTCAGCTTCTGCGCATGCGCAGAAGAAGAAAATTTTTAAAAAAATCCCAAAAAAAATGGTTTTTTTTCAAAAAAAAAATCCCAAAAAAAGATGGTGGCGTCCACGGACCGGCACCGACCGAACCGGCTCCGTGACATCACCAGTGGGTTGCTACCGGTTCGGGTGAACCGGTCCGAACCGGGAGGAACCCACCTCTGAAGTATAGATATAAACATAAACATAAACAAAGGAAGATCGAACCGCAGGCGGTGCAGTTCCAGATTGTCCAAGCCCAGAATTTCAAGCCTGGTGGCATAAGGGATTCTATTGTGAGTAGAGGAGTGGAGTACTCTTCTCGTGAAATACCTCTGGACCTGCTCAATCGTGTTAATGTTAATGTACAGTGTGGATTCCAGGTGGAGGAACTGTATTCAAGAATTGGTCTGGCAAAGGTTTTGTATGCCCTAGTTAGCAATACAATGTTACCGGAGAAGAAGCTTCGCAAGATTAGGTTAACAACTCTTAACGCCTTTTTGGCAATGCTGTTACAGTGAGCTCTGGGGCTTAGATCATTTGAGATGAGTACTCCTAGGCTCTTGACAAAGTGAGGGTCGTCTACGAGATCGTTTCCGCTCAACTTGTATTTGGTGTTCTGATTTTTTTTTTGCCAATGTGCAGGACAAAGCATTTATTAGTTGAAATTTGGAGTTGCCAATTGCGTGACCATTCTGACACATAGTCAAGGTCGCTTTGTAGGGCAGCAGCATTGTCAGTGGTGTTAAATAATTTTATGTCATCAGCGAAGAGGACACAGCTGCTTTTAATATGATCACATAGGTCATTGATGTAAAGCAGAAAGGGTGTGGGTCCTAAAACGCTGCCTTGGGGACACCGCTGTTAACTGGTGCCGGATTTGATTGGGCCCTCCCTAACATTTGGACCTCCCTTGGTCCAAATGTTTCTACAGTGTAGGAGTTGCAGATTACAGGACATTTTTTTTCTAAAGCCAAACTGCTTGTTAGATAGCAGGTTGTTTGTCTCTAAGTGGAGGGTGCTGGATTGGTTTATAATTGATTCGATAACTTTAGAGATGTCGCAACACAGTGAGATTGGTCTGTAATTTTCTACTCGACTGTAATTTTCTACTAGACCTTTTTAAAGATAGGTATAACCGTGGCTATGACCATAGGTCGGGCAAGGAGCTGATTCTGAAGGATACCTCATAGATTGTGCATAGAGGTTCAGCTAGGGAAGTGGCAAGCTTTTTCAAAAAGTAGGCACATAATCCATCAGGGCCAATAGAGATGGCTTTAGGTTACGTAGTGCCATTTCAACGTTATATAGACATCTATGGTATGTAGGCAATACAATAAATGAGATAAAACATTAAATTAAGATAAAACCATATCACCATAATATGGTGCCATAGAGTCATAATTGGGTAGATGTTATAATTTGATATCTAAGGAAACTAAACTTAAGGGAAGAGTATGAAGTGTATACATCCATGATGGTATATCCCAGGCAACATTCTGTCTTAACAAAGTAACTGAAAGTCTAGACACACAGCGACCAAACTCGATATTGCATCCCTCATGTTCAAAAACTACAGAGGCAGCAATTAGACTACAACTGTTATTTTAAGGACTCACTTACAAAAGATATTGGATCCCAGATCCATATTTTGCAACTAAACGTGGAAAGCTTAAGTAAAAATAAATGTGAGTATGTAAGCAGACTGGCCATAGATAGCAGGATGGATGTTATAATACTACAAGAGACTCACAGAGCCGAGGTGGCGCAGTGGTTAGAGTGCAGCACTGCAGGCTACTTCAGCTGACTGCTAGCTGCAGTTCGGCGGTTCAAATCTCATCGGCTCAAGGTTGACTCAGCCTTCCATCCTTCCGAGGTGGGTAAAATGAGGACCCGGATTGTTGGGGGCAATATGCTGACTCTGTGAACCGCTTAGAGAGGGCTGTAAAGCACTGTAAAGCGGTATATAAGTCTAAGTGCTATTGCTATTGCTATTTGGCTGACAGCAAACAGGTTTTTTTTATGTTTAAACATTTTATTAGGTTATAAGCTAAGATACAAAATACGAAAGGGGCGGGGGGGAAGAAAAGTGAGGAAGGGTTGGGAAAAAGAAAAAGAAGCGTTGACTTCCCTCTGTTGTAGTAAAATAAGGCATTAACATCAAACCACAATTTTTGGCTTTTTCATAATAATATAAACTAGCCATTTCTACAAACATCTATCAATCTAATTGGTAAAACCCAAAATCAGAGTTTCATTTTTTTTCCACCTCAAGCACAAAGTTCAGAAGCAGTCCCCATGTGGAAATAAAGGTACTCATATTCTTTTCTTTAATCAAAGTAGTCAATTTAGCCATTTCTGCCAACTCCATCAGCTTCTGCAACCATTCGTCCATGGTGGGAATCGAAGGGTCCTTCCATTTTTCTGTGTACAATAGTCTTGCTGCTATCAACATATATAGGGTCAAAGTTCCAAATTTTCTTCTCCAAGTCTTTTTCCATTAGACCCAAAAGAAAAGTTTCTGGTTTCAAACAACAAACAGATTAAAGCTCAAGGGAAGATCCCAGGGTACAAAATTGAACTTGACAATTTTGGAACCGGCTCCATAATATATCTCCATCATTACATCAAAGAATACAAGGTTATTAATTGTACCCAACAACACAACTTGAAACTATCACTATTGAAATATCAGGAATAATGATCACAGCGATTTATAAACCTCCCAATATTAAGTGGCCTAAGCAGGGGTGGGTTCCTCCCGGTTTGGACTAGTTCTCCCGAACCAGTAGAGGCCCGCTGGTGACATCACGATGACATCACCGAACCGGATCGGTCGGTGCCAGTCCATGGGGGCCGCCATCTTTTTTTTGAATTTTTTTTAATTTTTTTTAAAATTTTTTTTGAAAAAAAAATTATTTATTTTTATCATTCTGAGAATTAACAGAAAACAATTCCATCTCTCACAGCGATTTATAAACCTCCCAATATTAAGTGGCCTAAGCAGGGGTGGGTTCCTCCCGGTTTGGACTAGTTCTCCCGAACCAGTAGAGGCCCGCTGGTGCCATCACAATGACATCACCGAACCGGATCGGTCGGTGCCAGTCCATGGGAGCCGCCATCTGTTTTTCGAATTTTTTTTAATTTTTTTTAAAATTTTTTTTGAAAAAAAAATTATTTATTTTTTTCCTTCTGAGCATGCGCAGAAGCCAACTTCCAGCACTGTGCATGCGGTCACCATCTTTTTTTCGGCTTTGTTTTTTTTCGGATTTTTTGTTACTGCGCATGCACACGCATGCAAAGCACGCGCGCCCATGAGGCATGCCCACGCGGCACGGGAGGGAGTGAACCAGCAGCGAGGTAAGTTGGAACCCACCCCTGGGCCTAACCCACCAGTACCAACCCTTGGCCATCAAGGAGTATCTATAGGTGATTTTAATAGTCACCATATTGGGGGATATAACAGCAATAATGAGAATGAGGAAACATTAACAAACTGGATAGAGCAGAATGAGCTTCACCTAGAACTGAAGAAGCTTCTTGAATGAGAAGCAAAACATCTTCAAGGAAAAACAAAGAAAGTTCAGTTGCCTTTTGAAAAAAGTACCTTTGGGACAATTGTGACCTGGATGACTGAGAATCTCCTTAGATACCTAGCTTATGATGGCAAAGATATGAAAACTTTCCATTCTGCAAAATGGCAAAATGAGAGAAACCCAGAGGTATCACTGAAAGAATAATAATCACACTATCCCTTCAACCAATGTTATTCTGAATGTTTAATGGATGATAAATAATTGAAGGCAATAGAATATAAGAAGCCAGATTCCTTGCTCACTCTGACTGAGATATTTCCTTACCATGAGAATTCAGAAGAAAGGAAATAACAGGTAAGATTCATTTGATGATGGGTTTTGGAATGATAGCACTGAGATTTTAATCTGATGAGAATTTCTTCCTTTTTAGGGGTGGGGGTACCCCTAAAAAAGAAAAAATTCTCATCAGAGTAATGAAGTTTCCCCTCAAGACTGGTTAGTTCTAATCCAGAAAGAAATTGTTAATGGAATGGTTTATTATAATTCATTTTTTTCTGATTTTCTTGTATAAACCAAATGACCTAAATCCAATAATGTGATAGAGATAAGGTTTAGAATGTATCAGAAATGTTTTGGAGATTCATACTCAGAAATGAAGGGGATAAAAAAGCAATTCATTTTGTCAAAAAAAATATGATTATTTATACTCCTTGCGTGGTAATTTTGCTTGCAGTTAGTGTTAACTCCTTAAAATCATGACATTACTGACTTAAAGGAAGACAATACTACACAAGGTCAATAAATGTCAAGATCTCCTTCCAGTTAGTAGCTGCTTCCTGGTTAATCTTCAAAAAAGGAGATCCCAGCAACATCGAAAATTACAGACCAATCTCATTATGTTGCGTCACCTGCAAAGTCATGGAATCAATCATAAACCAATCCATTACCCTCCACCTAGAAACTAACAACCTACTTTCTAACAAACAATTTGGTTTCAGGAAAAAATTATCCTGTAATCTGCAACTCCTACACTGCAAAAACATATGGACTACACAACTCGATCACGGTAAAGCAATAGACGCAATTTACATAGACTTTTGTAAAGCCTTTGATTCAGTGGTACACGACAAACTACTTCTGAAACTAAAATCTTATGGCATCTCTGGACCCCTACATGATTGGATAACTGCGTTCCTGTCAAACAGACAACAAGTGGTTAAAATAGAGAGTTCTCTATCAAATCCTGCACCTGTCAATAGTGGTGTCCCTCAAGGCAGCGTTCTAGGACCAACACTCTTCATACTTTACATAAATGACCTTTGTGATCACATTATAAGCAACTGCGTTCTCTTCGCCGACGATGTCAAACTATTTAACACCACAGACAATGCTACTACCCTTCA
>QLTV01001194.1:223679-235189 GCA_003457575.1 Thermophis baileyi | reverse complement strand
AGAAAGAAAGAGAAAGAAAGAAAGCAAAAACTTATGACCACAATTGAGCCCAAAATTTTGGTCACTAAGCAAGAGCATTGTTAAGTGAGTTTCACCACCTTTTACTCAATCCATCACATCTCCTGGCTCTAACAGTCATGTGCAAGCTAGGGAACAACATCTGAAGGCGCGTGTAATGTTCTAATGTACAGAAGTTATGGTTAAATGTGTGGCAGAAAGAGGACTCTGGGTGTGTTTTTCCAAATGCAGTAAGGGAGGGTGAATGTGTATAGTGTTAGGAGAGCTGTGTGTGTTTGTGTGTGTGTACATACATATACAGTATACATATATAGTAGATAATGTATATTTTTGTGTGCCTGTATGTAATATGTATGTACTGTACACATATGGCATATATACATAGGATTAAATAGTATATTTTGGATGTTCAGTAGTAGTAAATAGACAGGGAAATTGTATCTCGTTGAGGCCTTTGAGGCGAGGAGAGGCCAGACACACTAACCCTAACCCTTGATGTGAGTGATGTCAAGTTGGCCACGCCCACCCAGTCACATGACCACCCAGTCACATGATCACCCAGCAACCCCCACCCAGTCACATGACTGCCAAACCACTCCCACCCCGTCACATGACCATGAAGCCACGCCGACTATCACATGATCATCAAGCCACACCCACAAAATAAGTCACACCCACAGAACCGGTAGTAAAAAAAATTAGAACCCATCCCTGTATAGTCTCAACATCGTTTTATATTGTGGTGACCAAAACTGGATGTAATTTTCCAACTCTGGTCTAATATTTGGTTTGTGTAAAACATGACAGACAAGTCGAAAGTTGGATGATATAAAAAGCAGAGAAAAGAAAAGGATATGATCAGTGTCTATATAAACCAGAAGGAAATCTTGTAATTCATCAAGCATTTGGACTAAAACACAAAGGAGTTTGGATGATGCATTTCTTCAAGAGAAGCAAGGGGCTTCATACAAGGTTAAATAACTGATCCTCTGAATAAAGGTGATGGAATATAATGAGCCTTATGCGCCATTCAGCTTCTCTTGAGTTTTTACATATTTTGGAGTGGAACTGCAAAAAAAACAGGAAACAGGAAATATAAGATCCCTTTGAGATATAATCATTTTTGTGGTTGGGGCACTGGGATTTTTCAAGTTTATCTATTTATCTCCCAAACAGATGAAATTTGCTTTCATGGAATTGATCAAGTATCACAAAGCCCTTCCAATTCCCATTGCAAAAGAAAGATATAAAGAAAATACCTATTTTAATTTACTTCTATTCCGCTTTCTTCCTATAAAGCAAAGAGAATGATGTAAACCAGTGTTTTTCAAATATGGCTACTTTAAAGTGAACTTCAGCTTCCACGTTTTCAAGTCCACATATCTTAAAGTAGCCAAGTTTGGAAAACACTGATGTAAACTAAAACCAATAATACGATTCATGCAAGGCTTAGAAAGTCTGAAAATATCTTAGAGGATTCAAAGTCAATGTTTATGCTTTAAAAACATATTTTAGATTTATTTTTCTCTCCCATAATTATAAGTGATTTGGTTTCCTGTAAATATGTCTTATCATTATAGTATTTCTTATTGATATGCATACTATTCAATAGCAATAGCACTTAGACTTACAGTATATACCGCTTCACAGTGCTTTTACAGCCCTCTCTAAGCGGTTTACAGAGTCAGCATATTGCCCCCAACAATCTGGGTCCTCATTTTACCGACCTCAGAAGGATGGAAGGCTGAGTCAACCTTGAGCCTGGTGAGATTCGATCTGCCAAATTGCGGGGATCCGGCAGTCAGCAGAAGTAGCCTGCAGTACTGTACTCTAACCACTGCGCCACCATGGCTCAATAGATGCTTCTAAGTTCCCTTACCTCACCAAAGCATACCTATGAGTTCAGGTATTGTCCATGTTACATTTTTGCAGACCCAAAGAAATTAGCCATTTCATTTATAAGCAACCTCTCCTTGAAGGAGACTCATCCTCATTGAGATGTACTGTATATTGGGGTTGGACTAGAAGACCTCTGAGGTTCCTTCCAACTCTGTTATTCTATTAGATCCTTCTCCTCTGCTGACCTTGGCACTCTGGATGTTTATCATTGTAGCATTCCTGAACTTCTACTGGCCACCTTGAGAACTTCCTGAACAGGAATATAGAAAGCCTTCTTGGTTGGTACATTTAATTTTATTGTGATGAACTTGAATTATGAGACCATCATTGGTCTCATAATTGTCATGTATGAGTTATTCCCAGATTATCATTCTGCAGAATTCCAGAAAGCAGCATTTTCTACATATACTAAGAACACAGTGTAGGATATGTGTTTAATCCCATCAGCTCCTTAAGAAGAAAACCAGAGGGGTCTTCAAAGTATCTCACATTTTAGAAGGAATTTCAGGAGGATTAAAAAGCAACTTGTCATGTAGTCTTAACATCATAGATGTTCTTGAAAAGTAACCCCTATCAATGCAACCCAGAGCCTACAGATGAACCTCATGCCTTAAAAATATTTGTCATTTGGTGGCATCTCAAATATCGGGGTGGGCTGCTGGGGGTTCGCAGGGGTTCGGGAGAACCTCTAGCTAAGATTCTGTGCAGTTCAGAGCACCCCCAAATCCCACTCCTGGCTGGCCCCGCCCACCCCACCCCGCCCCTCCCAAGAGTCCCCACGCGGCCCGTTTTGGATGCAGGTAAGTGCAGGGTGCACGCGGAGGCTCAGGTGGGTGAAAAACGGGCCTACTGAAAGTTCGGGAAGAGGGCCTCTGGAGCCTGGGGAGGCTGTTTTCACCCTCCCGGAGGCTCGAGGAAAGCCTCCGGAGCCCGGGGAGGGCAAAAACGCCCCCCCTGCCGTGGTGCAGGAGGATGACTTGGCCACGCCCACTATGGCCACGCGCACCCAGCAACCGGGCAGAGAACCCTTGCTAAAAATTTTGAAGCCCACCCCTGCTCAAATAGTATATTTTTCATCAATCTTTTCCCCTCAACTGTCAAGTGTGTGCTTTGGATTTTATTTTTATGGTTGTGTCACTGCTATAACATAAGAAGTATTATATGACTGGCCACCAGTAATATAATTTTACATTGGGACTTCTGGGGTCAAGGACCAAAGACATCCCATATTATCGTTTAGCAATTTGACCTAAATTTCGCTCTTTTGTTGTATTCTAACTTTACTTTCTATTCTTCTCTGAGGAAGCTGTTTTGTTGTCTTTATTGTAAATACAATGCAAAATGAATTGAGAAATGGAACTGATAATGTTTTAAACGGCCACATTTCACTCTCCAGGGTATGAGTGTGCCATATTTTGTGTTCTTTCCTTTCTACAAAAATCATGTAGTAAACAACTATTTCAAAGCTACCTTACACTTTATTCCTTGATGCATCAGGTTAATACTGTTCATGCAATATCCCTTGGTTTGGTTTTGTTATCATTCAATGCAGGGGTGGGTTCTAACTTACCTCGCCGCCAGTTTGCTTCCTCCCGCACCGCGTGGCGCACGCGCGCATGCGCAGTGCTGAAAATTCAAAAAATAAATCCCCCCCAAAAAAAGCTGAAAACAAGATGTCGGCGCATGCGCAGTGCCGGCAACTCAGCTTCTGCGCATGCGCAGAAGAAAAAAAATAAAAAAAAATCCCAAAAAAAAAATTCCCAAAAAAAAAATTTCCCCAAAAAAATTTCCAAAAAAAAGATGGCGCCGTCCACGGACCGGCACCGACTGAACCGGCTCCGTGATGTCACCAGCGGGTTGCTACTGGTTCGGGTGAACCGGTCCGAACCGGGAGGAACCCACCTCTGATTCAATGAGATTTAAAAATATGATGCATGGACTCTTTTAAAATGGTTAATTCCTTTAAAGATAATCAATCAACTAGATATATGTAAGCATTTATTTATAGCTTGTCACCTTTTGGAGACAAAGTCACATGGAACTTGTGTGACATGTGAAGAATAGTTTGGGGGGGATGAGATTTGAACAAGGGAAACTGGAACAGAAAATGAACATATCCAGGGAAAAGAAAAAAATTACCTCACCACTTTTTTTTTTATTCCTTTATTTACTCTCCCTTATAGCGTTACAGGTAGTTTTCCACTTACGACTATAATTGGGATTAGAAATCTGGTTGTTGCCGTCGTAAATTGAGGCACCCATGTGATCAAATGTGTTTTTCTGACATTTTTTTGTCACAATCATTAAGGAAATCACTGCAATTGTTAAGCAAGCTGTGCGGGCATTAAGCAAATCCATTCTTCTGAATGGGTGCTTTTTTTGCCAGAAAACCACACCAAAAAAAATGGCACAAATTGCAGGTACGTGACTGTTGGGACGCTGCAACGAGTTGTAAATGTGAGTTGGTTGCTCAGTGGCTGAGACTATGTGAGGAGGGGGGCAACGGTCTGCCACAGTTGGAACTGTTTTACAGGCTGTAAATGTCTATGGAGATTCTCAGTCATCCAAGTCATGGTTGTCCCAAAGGTGCTTTTTCAAGAGGCAAGTGGACTTTCCTGTTTTTCTTTGAAGATGTTTTGCTTCTCATCCAAGGAGCTTCTTCAGCTCTCTGAAGCTTCTTCTCTTCTCTCTGAAGAGCTAAAAAGGCTTCTTGGATGAGAAGCAAAACGTCTTCAAAGAAAAACCAGAAAGTCCAGTTGCCTCTTAAAATAGCACCTTTGGTACAGGCTCATTCCATAAAGCACTCGTTCCAAGGCCTACATAACTCCAAGTGGCTGTAAAAATGACCAGTCAAGACTACCTGTAATTTCAACTCTCTAAGAAAGCATCAGCATTCATGGAGCATACATCCAAAACAATGGTGAAATCCAATTTTTTTTACTACCGGTTCTGTGGGCGTGGCTTGGTGGGAGTGGTGTGGTGGGCATGGCAGGGGAAGGATACTGCAAAATCTCCATTCCCACCCCACTCTGGGGCCAGCCAGAGGTGGTATTTGCCGATTCTCCAAATACTCAAAATTTCTGCTACCGGTTCTCAAGAACCTGTCAGAACCTGCTGGATTTCACCCCTGGTCCAAAAGGGTATGCTATTTCAGATACATTTTGCATATGATATTCTTCATCTTTTTCAAATGAAAAGCTGTAGAGTCCTTTAGGAAACTTAAATAAAAGGGAGGTGGTATATCTAAAAATTGTCCCACATTGAAAGCTCCGTATGGAAAAATGCTGGATGAAGAGTTATAACGTAGCTTGCCTCAACTACGTGTACAAAATTCTGATGGATGGCAGTTTACAGACTGAAGTGTACCTCAACATACTCTGAAATAATTATAAATTTGAGAGAACTTTGTCACCGGTTGTACTAAATCATCAAAAATGGATCTTGGGTCAATGTCAGAGATAAGGGAGTGAACAGTCTCAAATAAGGACTGGATTTATTCACTGCATTTCATCTTCAACTTCAGAGTGCAGATCTTCCATGAACTTAAGAAAATCTATTTAATAAATTGAATCTAGGATCTCCCCCCATAGGAGAGTTCTGTCTCCACCATTAATTACAGAAATCTGGATCATTCCCAAATGTCTGGCGAGAGTTATACATCCATCTTGACCCATCTTGGCCTTCTCAGCAACTTTTGATACTATCAGCTATAGTATTCTTCTGGATCAACTCAGAGGATCAGGGGTGGCCAGCACAAAGTTGTGCTGGTCCATCTCATTTCTTCAGGGTCAATCCTAGTTGCTGGTGATTGGAGAAGAGGGATCCCATCTGTTGTGCCAGATTCGAGCTATGGCTTGGTATGCACGTATACTGAGTCATCAGGGCCCGGGTCAACACATTCTTGGTTCCTACTATGTGGAGTGCCACAAGGTATGTGCTTTTTCCATTCCAATGACAGAATGGGACAACTTGCCATGGCCAACTCACCGCAGCCATTTCACAATGGACAATTCAACATGGCCAATTCACTGCTGGACAACTCACCACGGCCAATTCACCATGGGCCAACTTGCTGTGGGAAAATTTAACAATTGTATTTAATTATTTAAAATAAATAAAATATTATTTTAATTTTTGCCATGAACATTTCATTCTGTCCCTCCTTTTGCACCCTTTTTTTAAAGGTTCTATTCCACAATTTCTTTGATATTAGTGTAACTCTTGTCCCACAGTGAGTTGTCCTCTGGAGAGTTGGCTGTGGCAAGTTGTCCCGCAGTGAGTTGGCCGTGGTGAGTTGGCTGCAGTGAATTGTCATAGACCCTTCCAATGAGGCCATTGAATGACCTCATCCATCACCATGGATTGAGACACCATCAGTTCATTAGATAAAACCCTTTTCTACTTAATTCCAATCAAGGATTAATAAAAGTGGTGAGAAAGAGAATAGCCAGAACAGTTAGGGTAATGTGACTTGCCGTATAGCAATAGCACTTAGACTTATATATCGTTTCACAGTGCTTTACAGCCCTCTCAAACGGTTTACAGAGACAGCATATTGCCCCCAACAAATTCTATTTCTCCTTGTTGCAAAATTCTGGACACACTTTCATATCACATAAGCTAAACTAAACTAAACAAATTACCTTTTCTAATAATCTCATTAAATTCTTCTGCCTGTTAATGGAATTGGCGAGCTATTAGGCGCTCAAGGGCCCTTTTCACTTCTTTGTTTCTAAGGCTATAAATCAAGGGATTTAGCATGGGAGTAATCATCCCATAGAGCATGCTCACTAGCCTATCCTGGTCTGGATGGTAACTGGAGGAAGGTCTTATGTACGTAAAGATGGTGGTTCCATAGAAAAGACAGACCACTATTAAGTGGGATGCGCAGGTAGAAAAGGCCTTACGTTTTCCCTCGGCAGAACGGATCCTCAGAATGGTGGCGATGATGTGAGTGTAGGAAATCAAGGTGATTAGAAAAGCCCCCACGCCAAATATGCCACCAACGATGAGGACAACCATCTCAGCCACATAGGTGGAAGCACAAGATAAGGCCAAGACGGGCGGGATGTCGCAATAGAATTGGTTGATTCTATTGGAGTTGCAGTAAGGTAGAATGAAAGTCAAGGTTGTATGCAACAATGAATTGAGGAAGCCGGTGACCCACGTTCCTGCAGTCATCTGAAGGCAAAGCTTCTTGTTCATGATGACCGTGTATCGCAAAGGGTTGCATATGGCCACGTAGCGGTCATAGGCCATGACAGCCAAGAGGAAGACCTCAGTCCCTGCCAGGGCCACCAGGAAGTAGAGTTGTAACACACAGCCAGCAAAGGAGATGGAACTGCATTCTGTCAAGAGGTTCTCCAACATCTTGGGCACTGTAGCTGTGGGGCAGAAGATGTCCAGCAAGGAAAGATTACTGAGGAAGAAATACATGGGGTTGTGCAACTGAGAATTAGTTCCTATGGCAAAGAGGATGGTGCCATTGCCCAGTAGTGTGACCAGATAGATAAAGAAAATTATAACAAACAGGGAGAAGCGGACCGCTGGAAGGTCCGAAAGTCCCATTAAAATAAATTCTGTCACTTGTGTCCTGTTCTCTGGTCCTTGGCTCATAGGGGAGCATTCCCCCTGTAAGAGATTTAAAGGGGAAAAAATATGTATGAAACATGTGAAAAAAGTAGGAGACATGGACAATAGAAAGCCATGATGTATTTCTGTTCCAAGAATGGAATACTGCCTTTTATTTATTTTACAGAAAATGGGCTATTTCCCAATCAGGTCCTTCCCAGATGTTCCCAATGTCTACAGTTGACAATATTACCTAGATATTAGAAAGCAGAAAGTAGAATAGATGCAAAATGTAGTAATTTAAAGCATTAAACTCTTTCTTCCAGGGACAGAGTTATTAGCTCATATGAGTACAACAGTCCTTGCTTGGGACTACAATCCTTCTTTCAGAAACAAAATCCATCTTGACCCATAGGTTTCCATATCAAGGGCCTTAAACCAGTGGTGAAATTCAGCAGGTTCTGACAGGTTCTGGAGAACCGGTAGCGGAAATTTCGAGTAGTTCGGAGAACCGGCAAATACCACCTTTGGCTGGCCCCAGAGTGGGGAGGGAATGGAGATTTTGCAGTATCCTTCCCCTGGAGTGGGGTGGGAATGGAGATTTTGCAGTATCCTTCCCCTGCCACGCCCAACAAGCCACACCCACAGAACCGGTAGGGGTAATTTTTGAATTTCACCCCTGCCTTTAACCTATTTGCAGTAAGAGACCAAACACAAAAGAAATTACATTTTAAAATTAAGTTGGAAAGACTCCACTTCATGGGAAGTGGGCACTGAACTCATTAATTCTTTCTGTGCCTCAGGAAAATAACAACCTTCCATTTTGACATGTTTAATCTGAGGGAATTAAGGGAAGTTCTTTGTTAAATGTATAAAACCGTGCATTAAAAGCATCAGATAGCCCTGGAGCCTTATGCAACCTCGTAATTCAGATGGCAACCACTGATTTCTCTACATCTTGGTCTATTAAATCCCATCCCAATATGTTCTGATAGGGGTTTTAGTTCAGTTTGTTGCAAAATCATTCAAATTTTCATTTGGGAGCAGTACATAATTTAGTTTTTAAAAAAAGTTTTTTTGCTTGCTTTGTTTGAGAGGAATCTTAATTTCCACATTTAGCCTGAAGCTAGCAGTTTTTAATATATATTATTATATTCATCATCTGGTTGTTTGCAGGTGTTAACAACTAAATCATAATTTATCCATTTCTGATAAATCCAATTGTTTTATTTTTTTCTCCCCTCCAAACATTGGAGGAACTTGTAACCTTTGATCCATTATGAATTATTTATTTCAGTTCTGAACAAGTTGTCAAATTGTTTCCATCTGTACTGGCATCTTATTCCCGAACTCACCTGTTTGTGGGTATACACACACACAGACGTGCACCATGCATTTCCTTAACTGGCCTTTCTGAATCAGAAAGTCCCAAAGCTATCTCAAAAGGGGAAATTTTTTCAAAGCTTTCAAAATGTCATATTTTTTTTCAAAGTGTGTGTGTGTGTGTGTGTGTGTGTGTGATACATGGTATGTGGAAGGTGCAAATATATAACAAATGGGAATGAGTAATTCAGCTACATTAAAAAATGTAATGTCAGAAAAGGTAGAAGGACTTTGGTACCACATGATGGCCATCAAGTCAGTGGGCTCACAAAGAGGATTTGGCAAACACATGGAAGAAAAGGCTCTCACAGCTACTAAACATGAGTGTTCTCTGTTACATTTCTCAGTTGTTGGGGGCAGATGAGAATAGAGCTATAGTGCTCTTGTCATGCTTGAGGGGTTTCTCAAAGGTTTCCAGTTAATCACTGCAAAAACAAAAGATTGTGCTTCTATTTTGGATTCTAGTGGAGATGTCTGGGTCTCCGGGCTTATTTTTTAGATCCTTCCTTGAACCTCTTCTATTCCAGGTATTCCTGCTGGGTTTGGTTGGTCGTAGCTGGACTAAACCCTAGCTCCTCCATTTCCTTTCTTCCTCCTTCTCCTTCTCCTTCAGTCCTGGCCCTCACAATGCTTCCGTAAAGTTAATCTCTCGCAGTACTCACTGTCGACCGCTGCTGTATTTCCATCTTCTTAACCCCAAAAGCCCAAGAATTTTTTCCATATGCTCTGAAAACACACAAGAGGGAGACTCGTCCTTTTTGTCACCAGCCAAATTTCCTCCGTGAAGTCTGTAATACAGTGGGATTTACTGGGGTTGGGGAAATGGAAGCTCTAAGGATTTCGCAGCAATGTTGTCTTTTCTAGCACAAATATCAACCCAAAGAACTATTTCTCAGAGCAGCGAGGGAAGGATGATATTCTCCATTGTGCTGTTATTCCTCCCATGGCAAATTGCTGCAACAGAGGAGAAAGCAAAGCAAATCTTTAATGAGACACAGTTGAATGCATGGCTCTTGCCATGAGCTAAACCAGCGCTGCCCAAACTTTATCCTTCATTACCCAAAACCACTTATCAAAAAGTTTTATTGAACTTTGAGGCACAGTAGAAAGTTGTTTCCTTCAGCACCGTCATAGTTTTGAGCAGTTGGTAAACAAACTCGTAACTTGAGGACTCCCTGCATTATAAAAACTATATCACCGAATGATTTTTTTAATGTTATCTTAACAAATTGTGATTGATAATTTCATCGATTTTGATCTTATAGTAATATTTTGGGAGATCTTTGAATATATTTTAGCACAGGGGGCAATTTAAATTTAATTTGAATGTTTTGATTTAAATTTTAAATTGAAATTAAAGTCAATTTAAATTTCCTTGTTGTGATGGGTAATTGGTTCTAGTGTCTTTACCCAAAAGAACGACACACATTTATCCAATTTGGATAATTCCCCCACATTTAAGATGCACTGGGCTGGCTAAACTATGATTCCTAGTTTATAAACCTCATGGTTTATACTGTACATGGTTAAAACCATGAGTTTTAAAAGCCATGAAGGGCCCAAGCTCAAGATGAGGCCTTATTCTGGTTTCCAATAGCTGCATTACTTTGCTACTGAAGACATTTATCTCAGCTTGAAGAGCAAGAGGGTTCAGTGGTAAAGGTGCTGGACTACAAGTGGGGAGATCCATATTCTAGTCCCCCGTCAACAATGGAAGCTTCTTGTGATTGGGCCAGTCCATTTCTGTCAGACAAAGGGGCAAGATGGTCCAGGGGTGAAGATGCTGCACTAGAATCTAAGAGATCCAAGTTCTAGTTTTCCCCCCCCTCAGCAATGGAACCTTCCTGTAACTGGGCCAGTCCATTTCTCTCAGACTCTCAGGGGCAAGATGGTTCAATGGTGAAGGTGTTGGATTTTAAAAAAATGATAAATCCAAGTTCTAGTCCCCCCCCCTCCACAATGGTACTTCCTGTAACTGGGGCAGTCCATTTCTCTCAGACAAAAGGGCAAGATGGTCCAGTGGTGAAGATGCTGCACTAGAAATTAAGAGATCCAAGTTCTAGTTCCCCCCCCCTCAGCAATGGAAGCTTCCTGTAACTGGGTCAGTCCATTTCTCTCAGACTCTCAGGGGCAAGATAGTTCACTGGTAAAGGTGCTGCCCTAGAAGTTGAGAGATCCATGTTCTAGTCTCCCCTTCAACAATGGAACTTCTTTATTTTATTTATTTTATTTATTTATTTATTTATTTATTATTTGTCAAACATGTACAAGATAGCAGGTATAGGTATAAACATAAACATAATCAAAGTGAATACAGATAGATGAGGACAATAGGACAGTAGGACAGGGACGGTAGGCACGTTGGTGCGCTTATGCACGCCCCTTACAGACTTCTTAGGAATGGGGTGAGGTCGACAGTAGACAGTCTAAGGTTAAAGTTTTTGGGGAAGAAACCACAGAGTCAGGTAGTGAATTCCAGGCATTGATCCTTCTGTTGCTGAAGCCGTATTTTCTGCAATCGAGTTTGATTCAGTAGGGTTCCCCATACAGTACATACACTTTTTGAGATCATTACTAAAGCAAATTATTTTTGCCCAACTGAACGTGAATTGAGAGGAACAAAAGTAGGGGGGGGTTGC
>QLTV01001194.1:167854-195697 GCA_003457575.1 Thermophis baileyi | reverse complement strand
ATACATACATACATACATACATACATACATACATACATACATATATAGACATACATACCTATCTACCTACCTACCTATCTCTCTACTTACCTACCTACCTATCTCTATATATATATATATCTCTATCTACCTATCTCTCTATCTATCTATCTATCTATCTATCTATCTATCTATCTATCTATCTATCTATCTATCTATCTATCATCTATCTGTCTGTCTGTCTGTCTTTCTATCTTTCTACCTACCTCTCTATCCATCCATACATCCATACATCAATCATATCTATCTATCTATCTATCTATCTATCTATCTATCTATCTATCTATCTAATTTATGGACTGATTTTATTGATAATTTAGATTTGTATTTCCCAAACTTGACAATTTTAAGATGTGTAGACTGCAACTCCCAGAATTCCCCAGCCTACACTGGTTTTGACTGTATAGTCTCTCTTTATATATTCCCTTTTTATGACCCTATAATCTCTTAATTCAGGGTAGAGTCAGGGTGACTAGATGGAACTGAGCATTTACTAGCCAGATGCCCTTCCTGACGCCACATGGAGTTTGCAGCTGATATTTTCTCTTTGCATCCTAGGAGAAAAACGTCTGCCGCTACCTAGAATCGAACTCTCAACCTTCCGAGTGGGAGGTAAGCATCTTCACCACTAGGCCACCACGCCACTCAACTCTATATCTGCATAACACTGAAAGATTAATTTGGCACCAGCTCATTATCGCTACAGTTACTTTCATTTGCCTTCTAAAGCACCACTGATGGTTGAGCATGTCAAAAGTACGCTCAATAGGTTCAGCAACATGGAAGATTTGACTTACTGTGATTTCTGGAGGTTTCTGGGCCCTCTGCTCTTCAACGGATCTTTCTGCTTGGATTTTGGATTCCAGCTGTGTTTGTGATGCTGTTAAGATCCCCTGGAGGCAAGCAGAGACACCACAACATAGAACCGGATTACAGTAACTTGTTCACAATTATTGCTCATCTGAGATCAATGAAAACAGATGTCAAACAGACAGCCATCAAAGTAGAGACAGATTTTGCACTGGGGTCCAATCCAGATCTTACAGGGACTCTCCATCTTGGACACTATAGATAGTCTTCAGCTTACCACCACAATAGAGCCCAAAATTTCTGTTGCTAAGTGGAACACCTGTTCAGTGAACTTTGCCCTGTTTTATGACCTTTCTTGCTACAGTTGTTAAGTGAATCATTGTGGTTGTTGAGTTAGTAACATGGTTGTTACGTGAATCTGGCTTCCCCATTGACTCTGCTTGTTAGAAGGTCACAAAAGGTGATCACGTGACCCCAGGAACACTGCAACCGTCATAATTATGAATCAGTTGCCAAGTGTCTGAATTTTATCCCATGACCATGGGGATGCTGCAATGGTCGTAAGTGTGAAAAATGGTCAAGTCACTTTTTTAGTGCTGTTGTAACTTGTTGTAACCGGTCATTAAACGAATGGCTGTAAGTCAAGGAATACCTGTATATTGGAAAAAATAACCCTCTTGCATTCATGTATTCACACACAGGACAAAATAATTCCATTTCATTCTGCATACAGTTCACAAAACTGGAAACACACATGCTTGCATTTGGGCAGTTTACCCCAAGACAATAGCAATAGCACTTAGACTTATATACCATGGGGGGTCTTCTAGTCCAGCCCCCTGCTCAAGCAGAAGATCCTATACCAGTGATGGCGAACCTTTTTCTCCTTGCGTGCCAAAAATGGGAGCTAGCGCGCGCACGTGCCAGCAAACAACCCTCCCCCCCACACGCGCGCCGCACTGCGCATGCGCGAATCCCCGGAAGTCCGTTCCGAAGCCTCCTGAAGCCTCTGGGGTGCGAAAAACGGCCCAATGGGCAAACCGGAAGTCTGTTTCCGAACTTCCGGTAGGCCCGTTGGGCCATTTTTCGCACTCCTTCAGGGAAACCTCCTGAAGCCTGGGGAGGGCAAAAACGGCCTTCCCTAAGGCCCAAAATCAGCTGGCCAGCGCGCGCATGTGCACTGGAGCTGACATAGGGCAACGCCTCGCGTGCCCTCAGATATGGCTCCGCGTGCCACCTGTGGCACGCGTGCCATAGGTTCGCCATCACGGACCTATACCATTTCAGACAAGTGACTGTCTCTAGTCTCTTCTTAACAACCTCCAGTGATGAAGCACCCAGAACTTCTGGAGGCAAACTGTTCCACTGGTTAATTGTCCTCACTGTTAGGAAGTTTCTCCTTAATTCCAGGTTGCTTCTCTCCTTGATTAGTTCCCACCCATTGTTTCTTGTCCTGCCCTCTGGTGCTTTGGAAAGTAAGTTGAACCCCTCCTCTTTGTGGCAGCCTCTCAAATACTGGAATACTGCTATCATGCTTTAACAGCCCTCTCTAAGTGTTTATTATTGACCCCAACAATCTGGATCCTCTTTTTACCGACCTCAGAAGGAAGGAAGGCTGAGTCAACCTGAAGCTGGTCAGGAAAGATGTTTGTGCCTGGAATATTTTGCTCATTCTTCAACTATGCTAAATGTTAGAGATAATATTGGTGGTATCTGGATGGGCACTCAGAACTCATCTTTCAACAACAACAACAAAAATCTTCCAAACATCTAACCAGCCAATGTGGCACCTGGCTCTTTCTGTCTTCTTCTCTGGGTTTGGAACTGTTTCTCTTGTTTCTCCCAACATGTAGTAAGTTCTCACTTAATGTTCAACATGCCGGCAACAGAGAAGAAGTAAATAAGGCAAATGTGGCTCTCCCACAACTGAGCAAACCACAGTCAGTGCTGGGTGTGGTGGCCAAAGGTTAGCTTACATGGTGAACAACGCACCAAGGGACTGAAACAAAATCATATCCAATAAGGATTGTTTGTCCGGAGTTGCGAAACAAGACCTCAAAGTTTGTGAATAATCATTTTTTCTAAACCGAAGGAAAACTATGAGCAATCAGTTGGCAGGGACATGTGAGAAGCATATTAATAAACCGATCATCAGACTGAGCCCAACTCAAATTGCAGTGTTTCAGACTGCTGTTAAGCAATTCTCAGTTGTGCTACAACTGATTAGTGTGTAAAAAAAAAAAATCCCCAACATATAGAAAGATAATGTGGAAGACTCACCCTCTTCTCATTATGCCTGTGTTGTGAGTTAACAGTTGTATGCAAAAGAGGGTGGGAAAAACTTAAATAGGTATCTATAGCTGGGAATGGCACAGTTCTATCAGGACTAACTATAATATTCTGAATGCACATGTATAAAACAAGAAAATTTCCAGAGTCCCCTTTTCTATTTCCTCCTAACCAGGGATGGGTTCTGGATCCTGTTGCTGCCGGTTCACTCAGGGTCACGCTTCGTGCGCGCGTGCACTTCACGTGCGTGCGCGCCCCCGCAGCAATAAAAAAATAGCTTCTGCGCATGCGCAGAAGCAAAATCCAAGATGGCGGCACCCACAGAAACACCAAAAGAACCGGTTCCGTGACGTCATTGCCGGTTTACTAACGGTTCTAAAGAACCAGTTAGAACCGGTAGGAACCCACCTCTGCTCCTAACATCCCTAATTTTCATTTGGAAAAGAGGAGAAAGAGATAGAAAGAAAGAGAGGGAGGAGGGAGGGAGAGAGAAAAAAAGAAAGAAAAGAGAAAAAGAGATTAAAGAAAAGAGAAAAAGAAAAAAGAAATAGTTAAAGAAGTGACTTCTGAACTTCATCACAATATCTATAGGCAAGCTTAATATTAGGAAGGAAGGAAGGAAGGAAGGAAGGAAGGGCAATTATCACAAGGGCAAGCTAGCTAAGCCACTTTTAAATAAATGTTTGCTGAGCTACACAACGGCACAATAAACTCCACAAAACAGAATCCTTTGGTTATGGACACAGCAAGCTTTGTCTTAAGAATCCTAGAACAATTTCCCTCAATCTGGGGCCCTCCAGATGTGTTGCAGCCCCATTTCCCAAGAAGTCTAATCCAAATGCAATATACATGTCACAATCGGTCTGGCACCACACTGAGGAAGGCGTTGGTGGGATTTAAAACAAGCACCTCAAAAGCTGCTCAGACTTTGCCACGCTAAACACTATTGGGGATGAAGACAAGATAGTCTCTCAAAACACAGAGGGATGTAAGTTTTGCTGCAAAGTATACAGTTGCTTTCAAAAGTAAAGCATTTCACCACCCTATCGAAGGAGACAATAATCTGGTAAGACTTGAACATGGATAGATAACACAGTATTTTAGTTTTAGATTCTTTCTGATCCCCTGCGTAGTAAGTAATTCAATAGATAATGGCCTGTAGCAGTCTCCTGCTTGAGAAGAATGTCAGATCTTTGAAAACCATAAAGCTTTTTGCAAAACAATAGAAATGAGGGTTGACAGTTGCTTGGTTTTTAGTCAGTGGTGGGATTCAAAAAAAATTACTACCGGTTCTGTGGGCGTGGCTTGGTGGGCGTGGCTTGGTGGGCGTGGCAGGGGAAGGATACTGCAAAATCTCCATTCCCTCCCCACTCCTGGGGGAAGGATATTGCAAAATCCCCATTTCCTCCCGATCAACTGGGACTCGGGAGGCAGAGAATAGATAGAATTTCAGCAGTTTCCCTTTTGAAAAACGGTGTTATGCAACTGATCGCACAACCCTGACAGCTGCTTTGTGAATCAGCAATCACACCCACGCACATATACGTTTGCAAATGCCTACCAGAGGCCCACAAAATGTTTAACACACTTACCAGCTCCAAAGGTTGGACAAGACCCAGTTCAAAACAATTTGTACAGTATGATACTCTGTGATCCAGATGCTGTGGATAGCCAGATGTTTCTGGGAAACCCACCAGAAAAACGCCCCCAGACACTGTAATTGGTAGCACGTTGTTTCTACATATCATGAATCCGTTTCGCCATAATCTTGATGGACCATATACAATGGATAATTGGTTCCTGACCAATGATGCAGCTATTCAGACCACTACTTTCTTGGCCTCAAATGCTATATGATGTCACATAAGTGTTTTAAATTCCTCCCGTGTTTTAATTTTTATATTTGTCATATAGTTATTCATTTTTTTATTTAGACTATTATACTAATTTAAATATTGTATCTTTCTTTTAATGTAAGATGCTCAATAAATAGATAAATAAATCCATCTAATTTTTGTTAGCGTAACTAATAGCCAGTGAATAGCCTTATTATCTTCTTCAATATGTCCACAGGTATGATTGTCACTTAACAATCATAATTGGGACCAGACAATCTGTTGCTAAATGAAGCGATCATTAAGGAAAAACATCATAAGATCTTGCCTATTTATGAGCCGAGGTAGCACAGTGGTTAGAGTGCAGCACTGCAGGCTACTTCAGCTGACTGCTAGCTGCAGTTCGGCGGTTCAAATCTCACCGGCTCAAGGTTGACTCAGCCTTCCATCCTTCTGAGGTGGGTAAAATGAGGACCCAGATTGTTGGGGGCAATATGCTAACTCTGTAAACCGCTTAGAGAGGGCTGTAAAGCACTATGAAGCGGTATATAAGTCTAAGTGCTATTGCTATTGCTATTGCTATGATGGCAGTTCCAACAATCTTGCTTGAGGTAAGTTTAAGTGAAATACCATGCAACTATGATTTGCAACCCCTTGCCAGTTTCACCATTGACTTTGCATGTCAGAGGCTGGCTGGCACAGTTCCAAATGACAATCCTGTTGATCATAAATTTGCAACGCTTGCCAAGTACCCGAATCATGACCATGGAGATGCTACGATAAATGTGAGGACCATTTTTTTATGAATACCATTGTAGCTTCAAATGAATGGTTAGAATAGAATAACAGAGTTGAAAGGGACCTTGGAGGTCTTCTAGTCCAACCCCCTGCTTAGGCAGGACACCCTACACTTCAGACAAATGGTTGTTAAGCGATAAGTTGTACTTCTATTTCAAAAACTAAAGTTGCCCTCACTTCCTTAACTCTCACTTGCTTTGTCTTGCTTCCTTTCAGATGACCTATATCAGTGATGGCGAACCTTTTTTTCCTTGGGTGCCGAAAGCACGTGCGCACGCACTATCGCTCATGCGCGAGTGCCCACACCCATAATTCAATGCCTGGGGAGGGTGAAAATGCCCCCCACACACCCCCCGGAGGCCCTCTGGAGGTCAGAAACGGCCCTTTCCCGACTTCCGGTGGGTCCGGTAGGCCCGTTTTTCACCCTCCCCAGGCTCCAGAGGCTTCCCTGGAACCTGGGGAGGGTGAAAATGCCCTCTCCCGCTCCCCGGAGGCCCTCCGGAGGCCAAAAATGCCCTCCCAGAGCCTTCACGCAAGCCGAAAATCAGCTGGACGGTGTGCACATGCGCGCTGGAGCTGAGCTTGCGTGCCGGCAGATATGGCTGCGCGTGCCACCTGTGGCACGCGTGCCATAGGTTCACCATCACTGACCTATATCTTCTCATTTTCCATCAGCAACCCCAAGAACATCTGTTGTGGACCCCTCTTCCTAGACACCGAGTCTACAAGCCCCTTCTACTGACCTTGAAGTGCTCCACAGCTTCAACAAGGGGGAGACACTGGTGGCCCCAGTGGTCTGGTTGCAAAGCTCTCGCCAGGCACCCATCTTCAGTACAAAAAAGCTTGTCGCCCTGCATCTCCTTATCATCTTCATCACCGTTGATCTCCTCATCACCAGCCTGGACCAAAAGAGATTCCTGAGCTTTGCAAGCGAGCTGTCCCAGCACCCGATTAGGTGTATATTTGCCACCGGGGATCTCATGCCGACATTCTGGGCAAGTAGGAAGTGTTGGTGGCATGTCCTCCTCGTGGTTGTTAGGGATCTCAGCCCAGAACCGAGTGATACAGACCTGGCAATAGTTGTGCCCGCATTCCAGTATGACGGGATCTGAAAAGAGCTCCAGGCAAATAGAACATCGCAGATCCTCAGCAAAACATTCTATGCCTGTTGGGGCAGCCATGGAAGGGAAAAAAAGAACTGTCCCAAATCAGAAAAGGATATAATTTATTTTATGTCTCCTCAGAAAGCTTCCTTGCCCTTCCCAGTTGTATTTTATCTCTTAAGTTTCTTCTGTGGTTTGTTACCTCTTCAGATCCTGAACTTTTGTCTTCTCAATTATTGAAATGACCATTCTCTCTGGGTTACTCTCCCTTAGAAAAAGGAATTCCAACATTTGATGGTGTTTCTGAGCTTTCGGTCCTTCGTCCTTACTTCCTCATTTTCTTTCTCTTCTTGGCACTTTTTAGAAACGTACTCCAGTGGTAATAAAACCGATTTTGAACAAATGTAAACAAAATGACAGTAAAGCCCGGTCTCCTTTGCAAAGCTCTTTGCTGCCTTGTTTTTCAAAACAGGATTCTCTTAAAGGATTCTTCTCATCCAGTCAACCCTGCCCAGACAAGTCTTAGCACACCTTCTGAAGAATTCTCAATTGTTTTTAAAGGGCTTCCCACTGAAACCACACCTTGAATCTGATCCTTGTCTGAAATCTCTTCCTCTTTTGACGAAGCTTTGCACCACCCCATCTACAAGACTGCCTCTTTACACAAAACCGATGGATAGATATGGATAGATATGGATAGATAGATGATTGATGATAGATAGATAGATAGATAGATAGATAGATAGATAGATAGATAGATAGATAGATAGATAGATAGATAGATAGATAGATAGATAGATAGATAGATAGATAGATAGATAGATGATAGGTAAGTAGGCAGGCAGGCAGGCAGGCAGGCAGGCAGACAGACAGACAGACAGACAGACAGACATAGATTGATCACTATTATTGGCCAGGAATGCAAGGCTTTTAAATTTATAGATAGTCCTCAACTTATGACGATAATGGAGCCTAGAATTTCTGCTGTATGTCATGATGGTCACAAATCAATGCACCCATGTGAACAATCAAACAAAATGTGGCAATCTTAAAGTGAATATTACGGTCATTAATTGGTCATTAAGTGAATGACATGGCTGTTAAGTAAACACATTGCCCGCAATGGGTGTTTTTTTTTTAACCAGAAACCAGAAGTAGACATGGTCATGTAAATGCAACTTGAGACTTTTTTACCATTTTCCAATCTCTTATTGGATAAAATGGGTTCATCTTATGACCACGTGATTCACTCAATGACCATGTGCTTCACATAACGATTATGGTTACTCGCTTAACAACTCTCATAAAACAGTTGTAAAATTGAATCCAGTCACCTGGTGCCTCGACGTATGACCAAAATTCCAGTCCCAATTGTGGTTGTAAATCAAGGATTATTGGTAACTTGGAGCAGTGCTTTTCAACCTTAGCAATTTCAAGGCTGACTCCCAGAAATGCTGATTTCGAGCATAAAAAGGAGATTCTCTGTCTCTATGGTTTGTCGTCTCAATTCTGTACAAGGAAGAAAGCACAGTTGGAAAAAGTAAGGAATGAGTAATCAGGCCTCACCCAAGGAAGGGAAATGTCTTACTCAATCAATACCCTGTGCTTCATCTCTCTCATGTGAGGAAACCCATTGTTGGTATTCTCTCTGGGATTAGTTTTAAGAGGCTTCTGATCCGTTGACCCTTCTAGGCATAAACGTTGTTGATTCCAGAAATGATTCAGTCATAAGAAAGTAGAGCAAGAGATTACCGTGGGACTTCTACACTCATTACCATTTTGCCTCCTTGGCCTTTGGGTGGGGAGAGGAAGATTCAAAACTTTAGATGGAGGGGAAGATCTCCCACTTCAGCTTGCTTCTCCTTCTGCATTGTTTTTAAAAATATATATGTTTACTAGTAGCTGAATACCCGTGCTGCGCTATGAAACTATGTGATCGGGCTTGATAAATTGACAGTTAAAGCTTGAAAATTAATGAGCAACTGGCAGTTGGAACAGAGTTATTTTCAGGTGGGGAGGGGGAGTAGAACGTCTAACTCCTTTGCATCAGAGCATGTTAATAATAATATAAGAAATAGTAATGATCTGATGGTCATTTTGAAAAATCCTTTCTTAGCGAGCACCTAGAAGCCAAGAGGAACATACGTGCCAAGTTTCAAGTTTGTAGGCTTTACACTTCTGGAGATTTTGTGATGATGCGTGAGTGGTATTTGGCTTATATATATATATATATAGATTTGGGATGGCATTGAAACATTTTGAACAAGACTGGAACAGCGGTTTCAAAATTGAAATGTTATAAACTTGAAATACTTTGCCCAAGATTCTATAATGTCAAAATGCTTTTTATTTTATTTCTGAAAGAGAAGTAGACAACTAGTGGACTATAAAATGATCACCGCATGTTTCAACGTTTTGCCGAAGTCTCATTCGTCATCTTCAGGCTGATTATCAGGCTTGTGTCTTCAGCCTCCTGCTTCTAGGAGCAATGAGGTATATAGGGTTATATATATGCAATATATATATGAAGATGAGGGGCCCTTGGTGCTCTCTGAGCTTGGTTGTTTTCTTGCAGACGTTTCATTACCCAATCTAGGCAATATCATCAGTGCTAGTAAGGAATGGGGTGGCTTGCCCTGGTGGGAGTGGGCTTGAAAGACTGCTTACTGTTAGCTTGTTTGGCAGTTCCTTGATTGGAATGTTGTTTACTGTTTGATTGTTGGTCTGGTGTTAATCTTGGTGTTAATCTATATTCATTTGATTGACATTGACAGGGCAAGCTACCAGAATATAAACTGAGAGCAAACCTCATTCCTTACTAGAACTGATGATGTTGCCTAGTTTGGTTAATGAAACATCTGCAAGAAAACAACTAAACTCAGAGAGCACCAAGAAACCATGAGCTACAAATATTCTCCTTTATTGATATATGTTTATCTCTGGTTCCAGAATGCAGGTTTTGTATTTGAATGTTCCATCATTACAGTATGGTCATCCCGGTTCACTGGAGCACTGCAATAGGCTAATACCCATCCCATGGACTGCTATTTTATATATCTAAAATGTGGGGGAAATAGGAGAGGGAAGCTGAGTTGGATATGTTTGCTGCATTGAGTTATTTCTAAAAATAATAAAGGTGGGATATATATGTAACTCAACGCAGCAAACATATCCAACCCACCATCCCCCTCCTATTTTTACACACACAGACACACACACACACACACACGTGTGTGTGTGTGTGTGTGTTGTAAAAATATATATCCTACCTTTATTATTTTTCAAATAACTCAACACAGCAAACATATCCAATCCACCTTCCCCCTATTTTCCCCACAACAACAACCCTGTGAGGTAAGATGGGCTGAGAGAGAGTGATTGGCCAAGGTCACCTTTTCATAGTTAAGGTGGAACTAGAACTCTCAGTCTCCTGGTGATTGGTCCAAGTCACCCAGCTGGCTTTCACGGCTCACAATCTCTAACTTCTCTGCTTTCTAACCTGGTGCCTTAAACCATTAGACGAAACTGACTCTCCTGCCATTGGGATTCAATGATTCACTAATGAAAAGGCAGGAAATTTTCTCATCTGGTGCCAATATTTTTACTGTATTGCTTTTGGGCAGAACCCATTATTTCTTTTAAGCTTCTTTTGAAAAGTTTGGGAGAACAAAAACCGGAAGGAAAGGCGAGGCACGAAGTTCTCCCGAAAGAATCATCTCTATTCTATTCTATTCTATTCTAAAAATTCTCGCTATACATATATAAGAAGAACGACACCTTTCTGATAGTTGTAACTCTTGGGGATCAAGGATGGACATTCCGAGAAGTAATGAAATACAAGGTTTTATCCTAAAGCACTCTCATAGGTTACCCTTGCAATGTTTTTAGAAAATGTATTTATCTCAGGTTTCTCCTTGTTTGTTTTTAAAATGTCTGGTGTTGTTTTCTGTCTGCTTCTCCAAAAGGAGAAATGGTGACAAGTACCTTGCAAGCACCATGAGTTGAAGGTGCTTGGAAATACATGTTTTCCTACACTGGTGTTTTTCTGACATTTGAATCACAACTCCCATCACCCTCGGTGGCCATACTATCATAAGATCATTAGAATTGTAGTCAAACATGAGGGGAGCCTGCTGATTGCTAGAGGGCATTTTTTTTTTTCAATTTCCTTCCTTCTTACTTTCCTTCTTTCCTTTCCTCCCTCATTCCTTTCATCTATCCATCCATCTCACATAGTCGATCACTTGATTCTGTGACCTGAGCTCTCTTGCACAATACTGTGCTTGAGCTAAGATGACCAAAATGGAAATCAGTGAAGCTTTGCACACTAAATTTGACCACACATAATAAAGCCATTTTTTCCAGCACACAGAGCTTTAACCAATATATCACCCTGCGGTGCTTTTGAGCAAAAATCCAAAGCATTGCCTTACTGAGAATTTTGCACCAAGTTACTTGAAGCTTTTCAAGCTTTATTCAAGTCTTTATCCTGCTGTTGTGTCAACACCGATAAAAGGGCTCCACCTCAAATGTTGTAATGCTTCAAAACATGAGACACTTCCAACTGCGATCTTATTGGCATTCACAGCTTTGGTTGGGAAATATGGATATTTCTCTGAAATGAGAAGCTTCAGTTTTTGATTAGACATACAGTATTTGATGTACAGAAATGGCCCAAAGCAAGCTTATTTGTTTTCTGTCCATAACTTGTTGAGGAGTCGGAAGAAATATTTTTTTCAATTTATATTCTTATTTGCTACCGAGAACTAAAGGATGGTTTGGGAACTCTAGGAATTGAAATGCACACATCTTAAAAGTTGCCAAGTTTGAAAAACAATGCTTTAGATGGAGCCTGATCAGTCTAGGATTGGGATACCCATCTAAAACAATTGCAGACAAAACGTTCGACATTTTAGAGAATAGAATAGAGCTGGAAGGGACCTTGGAGGTCTTCTAGTCCAGCCCCTGCTCAAGCAGGAGAACCAATACCATTTCAGATAACTGACTGTCTAATAGTCTCTTCTTAAAAACCTCCAGTGATGGAGCGCCCACAATTTCTGGAGGCAAGCTGTTCTACTGGTTAATTGTCCTCACTGTTAGGAAGTTATTCCTTAATTCCAGGTTGCTTCCTCTTTAATTAGTTTCCACCCATTGCTTCTTGTCCTGCCCTCTGGTGCTTTGGATAATAATTTGACCCCCTCTTCTTTGTGGCAGCCCCTCAAATACTGGAACACAGCTATCATGTCGATCCTAATTCTTCTTTTCTTTAGACTAACCAAACCCAAATCTTGCAGTCGTTCTTCATATGTTTTAGTCTCCAGGCCTTTGATCATCCTAGTTGGTCTTCTCCGAACTTTTTCCAAAGTCTCAACATCTTTTTTTGTAGTATGGTGACCAAAATTGGTTGCAGTATTCCAGGTGTGGCCTTACTACAGTAGGATTTTATAAAGCAGTACTAATACTTCATGTGATCTTGATTCTATGCCTGTTTATACAACGCAGGATTGTATTAGCTTTTTTATCTGCTGTTGCACACTTCTGGCTCATATTCAAGTGATCATCCACTAGGACTCCAAGGTCCCTCTCACAGTTACTGTTTTTGAGCCAGGTCTCGCCTAATCTGTACTTATACCTTTGATTTTTCCTGCCTAAATGTAAAACTTTGCTTTTCTCCACATTAAAATTCATTTTGTTGGATAGGGCCCGCCCATTGTTCAAGTTTGTCTAGATCTTTTTGGATCCTGAGCTTCTCTTCAGGAGCGTTGGCTATTCCTGACAGTTTAATCCTCTACCTCTTCTGGGGACTTTTAACTGAAACCCAGATAATGTTTTCTTGGGGTGTTTTTTTTTTTATATATATATTTCCTTCATATCATCCTGCTTCTTCTACCTTTTTTTTTAATTTTTCAAAGAAAGAACTAGAGTATCTGTGGAAAGTCTTGAAAACCAAACATCTGGGAAATGATTCAAGCTTACCCATATAGTACAACAACACTGTTCTGGCATTTTACAAATAACAATTTTAATAGAAAGTTTAATGAACAATTTCTTTTCCTAAGACATCACCGGAGGTTGTGGGGGGGAGTACAGCACACCAAGGCACCACAAATAACTGACACAATGCTCAAAGCGCTCCAGACAAGTTTCACATACTAATTCAAAGCTGCACCCAAGGCTTGACCTCTGGATCTTCTGAGGTGAATTTTGTATTGGTCAGAAAGGTACGTACGGTCTCCATGTACAGGTACTCCTCAAGTTACAACCATTCATTTAGTGGTTATAACAGCACTGAAAAAAAGTTACTTATGACCGGTTTTCACACTTACAACCACTGCAGCATCCCAATGGTCATATGATCAAAATTCGGGCGCTTGGCAACTGAAATATATTTATCCCAATTGCACTGTCCCAGGGTCATGTTTTCACCATTTTGTTAACTTTCTCAGCCGGCTTCCAACAAGGAAAATCAATGGAGAAAACCAGACTCACTTAACGATCACATGGTTCACTTAACAGCTGCAGTGATTCGCTTAACAACTATGACAAAAGATTGTAAAATAAGGTACACCTCAACTGCCTCGCTTAATGACAGAAATTTTGTGGTTGTAGTTGAGGACTACCTGTTTCAACTGTCAAATCCACACACTCCCACCCCCATAGTGAAAGGCAACTGGGGGTGAAGATGGAATAGTGTAACAATTTAGCCTTGTAAATATTTTAGGGGTGAAGACACTGTTTGGTTACTTTGGAAGTAACAGGAAAGTCTGACCAACTGATCCCAACTAAATCCATGTTAATTGGACAGTAAATAATTTTACTATCCATACTCTATAACAGGGGTGTCAAACTCGATTTCATTGAGGGCCGCATCAGGGTTGTGTTTGACCTTGTGGGACTGGGGGGCGTGGCCCGGGGGGACGTGGCCAGCTCAATGTCACTCGTGTCAGGGGCACCTGTGGCAGCCCAAGCGCTCTGCCAATGAAAACGGGCGCCGAACTCTGTTTTCGGCCACGATGGCTTCCTGCAACCCTCTGCCAGCAAAAACGGAGCTTGGAGGGTCTCATGCAGCCCCCATGAACTCCATTTTCGGCTGCGGTGGCATCCTGCAAACCTCTGCCAGCAAAAACAGAGTTCAGGAGGGCCGCATGCAGCCCCCACAAGCTCCATTTTCTGTCACGACGGCCTCCTGCAACCCTCTGCCAGCGAAAACAGAGCTTCGGGGGGCCGCATGCAGCCCCCACAAACCCCATTTTCAGCCGCGACGGCCTCCTGCAACCCTCTGCCAGTGAAAACAGAGTTCGGGAGGGGCACACGCAGCCCTCCCGAGCTCCGTTTTCACTGGTAGAGGCACCACGGGCCAATCCTTCGCTGTTTCCAGGGCTGCCCCGTGGGCCAGATCTAAACACCCCGTGGGCCGGATCCCTTTGATACCCCTGCTCTATGAATTGGAAAAGGAGCTTTTCTACTAAACAACCTATTATGTATTTCCACAAGTGTTTCTTAAACTTTCTTCTCCCAGGAACCCTTCCTACTTTTAAAAATTATGGAGGATCAAAAAAAAAAAAAACCCTCTTCATATGAGTTGTATTTATCCATATTTACCCTATTACAAATTAAAAGTGATGTATTCATTGCCTTTACCACTTCTCACAATTGTTTGATGGAATTTTATTCAATATAAATAAAACTCCCATGCTTGTTTATTTGTAGGTTTTAATTGGGCAAAATGATGCATCATAGAGCAATGATTTTTGAATCGACATAACTCAGATGGGCTAACTTTAAAAAATGCACTCCAAATCCAGGACCCATGATGACACCCATGGGATCTGGTAAAGTTGTGGCCGCTTCAGCACCGCCATGCTGCTGTGCCATCATGGTCAGCCATGGTCACGTGATCTTCATGGGCATATCCCTGCCTCTCTTCCCACCTCCTTCTGGGTCCTGTGCCCAATCAGCTGGCAGCAAGGGCCAATGGGGGAGTAGCTATTGGCTACTCTGGAATTGAGGCCGAAATCTGAAATATCTTAATGGCAGTGGTCAGTGAAGGAAGGACAAAGGAGCAACACGGATGGCTGCTGCTGAGATAGAGCTGGCTGGAGATGTCTATGGGTGAGCCCTCTTCCTCCCTGGAGGGAAGGGGGCCTTGGGGACAGGCCAGAATGGGAAGTTTTTCTCACGATCTATGGTTCCCATTGGCCCCACTCCTCCCAGCGAAGTGGCAGGCTGTTCCACAGGTCAACCAAGGAAGAGGAAGGACCCTGCTGAGGCTTATGAGGGGAGGGAAAAGGGTGCCAGCCTATATTATATGTGAAAAAGGATGACCCAATCAGTCACAAGTTGTTTAGTATTACATTATTTTTCAACACAGGCTGGCAAATAATTTTGATTTTGAGGACTCCTGAAAGGGTCTTGGGTGACCTCCAGAGATCCTAAGACCATACTTCTTTAAGAAACATTGCTTTAGAGCAAGGGTCTCCAAACTTGGCAACTTTAAGACTTGTGGACTTCAGCTTCCAGAATTCCCCAGCCAGCCATGCTGGCTGGGGAAATCTGGGAGCTGAAGTCCACAAGTCTTAAAGTTGGCCAGTTTAGAAACCCCTGCTTTATAGAAACACAAAAGCTTCTCCACCCAAAATTTTGGACTAGATATTTGGGGGCAGGGGCTTATAAGTAAAAGCCTTCTAAATTTTAAGATAGGTAACTTAAATATTGGGACAGTCACATCCAAAGGAACAAATCTTGCAAAAGCATTTCCAAGGGTGCCATCATTGCTGTTTTTCAGCAATAACTAATATATCTACTCAAACTCAGGTGCCATCAAGTCCAAAGAGACTTACACTCAAGTAAGATTCTCCTTCAGACATCTTGATGAAACATGCTTAACCATGATTCATTGGGGGAAAAAATACACCCTCACATACAATTCAATGAGTTGGCTCAACATGCTAAGCCGTGGTATATAAGCTGCAACACATTCCCACAACCAGAGTCAAACAAACCACAGGATGGCTTAATTATATTAGGTGAGCCCAACTTCACACTGGAGGTGTAGGAAAATTCAGGCTGCTCCACAGAATACTGGCTCACAAAGTCTTGCACAGAGAAACCTCTGTGCTGGTAAGATGGCAGCTTAAAAGAGATTCAGGGTTTGCTAACCGAAAACGTATCTACCGGGCATACTAAAACAGAATCAATCATGTCTACCCAATTTGATATGATAGCAATAGCACATAGATTTATATACCGCTTCACAGTGCTTTACAGCCCTCTCTAAGCAGTTTATAGAGTCAGCATATCGCCCCCAAACAATCTGGGTCTTCATTTTACCGACCTCGGAAGGATGGAAGGCTGAGTCAACCTTGAGCCGGTGAGAATCGAGCTGCCGACAGAAGTAGCCAGCAGTACTGCATTCTAACCACTGCGCCACCACGGCTCTATAAATAAGAGATACAGGCACATATACATACACAAAATACATACACACACATTAAAGTGGCAGGCCATGTTAGTCACCAGGCTGAATATGCAAGGTGTTCACGAAGTGATCAGGAGTATTATAGTTGGGCTGCAAAAACCTAGATGACAGTAAACAGGAACCAAAACTCTCTACCTGCTGCTGCCACTTTAAGGGTCACCCAGGTTTCTGCAGACAAGATATGGTAGCGCCAGCCTTACGGAGACACTGTTAAATGGCCACTGTCCGGAGGCACATTGATATGGGCAAGTGGCAATCAGGATGCTGGAAACAAGCCTTGTCCAGCTACCTTGGGACACAAAGAAGGCTCTTAAAGAGATCCTGGTACAGCAGACGTGGGGTAGAAACTGTATAAGTTAGAGGGAGACGTGGTCCCTTCCTCTAGTAGACAGTACTATATGTATTGGTAGGACAGTCACATCCCACCCAAAGCAGAAGACAAAGTTGTACAATCTCTTGTCTTCAAAAACCTTGAGCGTAGGCACCATCAACATTGCATATCTTCACTTAAAAAGCAGAAGGTTGCCTTGCTTCGGGGCAATAATTATAGTCACTGTAACACCATCAAAGGAGAAAAACCTACAAACTTCCCTCCCCTCCCTCATAATTTCAAGGCTTTTTCTGCATGACAATATGGCACGTTGAAGTGAGGCCAAGGAAGCCTTGACACTTATGTCTCTTTTTCATTGGAATCCGTGGGCCTTCCTGTCCCATCCTCAACAGCATTACTGAAGATAGCTGTTGCCAAGTTCTCCGGAACGTTACTTTGGGCAACCACAGTAATAACCAAATAAACAGAAATGCAAAATCCTGAAGCATATAAGGCTGAAGCTTCCACTCTTGGTATTTCCAGTTTCAGAAATGCAGGAAAATCCTCTATCCAAGATTTTGAAGAGGTATAGCTGGTAAGAATACAGCATATAAGATTGGACGGCCCGTTGGCCTAATTCAATACAAAGGCAGCGCTTCGATTTCCACAAGTTTGTAATCCAGCTGTTTCACAGTGCAGGGCAAAGCATGCTATGAAAAAAGGAATTTTCCCACCTGCGCCTTCCAAATGTACATGAACTTCAGCCTCCACTATCCCTAGGAAGCCAGAGGGCTATTCATTTAATTATTAGATTTATATCCCACCTTTATTTTATACAACTCAAAGTGATATCCATCAGCCTCTTGCCTATTTTCCCAATACCTTAGGATGTGGGCCTGGACTGAAAGAGAACGACTGCCCTCAAGTCACTCAGCCAGATTTCGTATTTTATGGAGGACTGAAGTTTAGAATACAGGTAATCCTTGACTTACAACAGTTCGCTTAGTGACCGTTCAAAGTTACAACGGCACTGAAAAAAGCGACTCGTGACCGTTTTTCACACTTATGACCGTTCCTAACGGTCATAGGATCAAAATTTGGATGCTTGGCAACTGTCTCATATTTATGACAGCTGCAGCGTCCCGGGGTCACCTTTTGTGACCTTTTTACAAGCAACATCAATGGGGAAGCCACTTAACAACCATGTTACTAACTGAATAACTGCAGTGATTCACAACACCTGTGGCAAGAAAGGTCGTAAAAAGGGGGCAAAATTCACTTAACAAATGTTTTGTTTAGCAACGGAACTCTGGGGCTCAATCATAGTCGTAAATTGAGGATTACCTATATCTAAGAGAGGACTGAAGGGAAGACTAGGGAAGCTGAAATCCGATACACCCGGAGGGCACCAATTTGAAAACAGTTGCCTATGGAGGAAGGCTGGATTTGATGCTTATGTGCATCTTTTTTTATTAAAAAACCTGGAGAACATGTTTTACATGAATTCTGCCCTTTCAAAGAGCTTTCAATATTCTAAACAGAAAATGTTATCCGTGTTTATCGGCCATGAGGTAAGGAAACACAGTGTGGGGTCAAGCAAGAAATTGACTGGATGCCTGTTTCCAAGGAGAAAGAGAGGTGCATCCTTTAGTGTTTTTGCCAGAGTCCTTTCCTGATTGTTTTTGTGTCTTTCAACGTGCCCACAGAAGGCAGCGTAGAACCAAGTCTACTTCAACTCTTATTGCAAAAGACCTCAGTCTGAAACATCAGCACAATTCACCTTTGCTGTAAAGCAAAACAACAGAAATGCACAGGCACTGTGGTGACATTTCCAACCCAAGTCATTGAGAACGCAAATCGCCTTGATCTTTCATATCCACTCTAATGAGTTTTTTTTTAAAAAAAAAAAAAAAAAGACCGAAGAGGAAGACGTTGGCCAACAGGATCTCGGCTTCTCATGCATCTTGCAGGTCCGGAATGTCAGAGAGGATCATGGGAGAGCCCAATTGCAGTTCTTGTTGGAGAGACTCCATGTCAGCAGGGTTCATGCGATGGACTTCCAACCAATCAGCGAGAAGCGAGGCCGAGAGTGGGGCGGAGTCACCTTGACTAATAAAGTGAAGTACAAGAAAGAGAGACCAGGAGATGGGATGAAGACAAAGCAATGGACAACAATACGGAACTCTAAATAATCTGGATCAGTGTTTCTCGGCAACTCTATGATGGCTGGGGAATTCTGGGAGCTGAAGTCCACACATTTTAGAGTTGCCAAGATTGAGAAACACTATTCTAAATAAAATCCTAGAGTGTCTCCAGATGAAATTCTTTTCTATGGCATGACGGCAGATCAAATTTAGTGATAGCTGCTGCAGCAGCATAGCTTTTGATGGAGCCCAAACCACTATCAGCCCTCAGGAACTGCTGTAGGAAACTGAAGGGGCTGAGAGAGAGAGTAAAGATTCATTTGCAAAAATTAGAATGTCTTCTAATATATTATTATTATATTATTATTATTCCGCGAACGTACCTCCTGCTTCCCATTTTCCCCACAACAACCAACCTGTGAGGTGGCTTGGGCTGAAAGAGAATAAGTGGCCCAAAGTCACCCAGCTAGCTTTCAGGCCTAAGGAAGGCCTAGAATTCATAGTCTCCTGGCTTTTAGGCCAGCAATTAACCACTACGCAAGCCGATTCTCCAAACCTCACCAAAGATTGGTCAGGAAGAATGGCAATTACAGAATAGGGAACAAGTTTATATCATCCAAAATTGCCACATTTGAAAATCATGCCAAACCAGCCATCCACAAGATTGGGCCTTATCTTTCATAATCTTCATGAGGCTAACTAGGCTTTGTGGCGGCTGAAGGGGGGCCGGTAAGAGAAGATGGATTCCAAGTAAGCATTGTTACTTGTCAGATTTTACTGCTGTCAGATCTTGGCTCCTCTTTGTCTTACATCTATCAAAAGAAGGTTGCCCTGTTTTCAGTGGTATCAGGGCAGGTAAGCCAATAGAAGAAACACAACCTCTTCGTCTATTAGGGCCATGTTACTTCCTGCTGCCCACCAAGAAGCTGGTTCCAATAAAAGTAAACATCTGTTCCTGAATGCATGTATTCTTCCACCGATTCCACGGCACAAACCTCTCCCCACAAAGCCCCAACAAACAGGATACATGAAATACCGCTCACCTCTCTCTGTTCTCCCCCACCATGTCGAAAGACTGATTCAGGAATTCTTCCAGGTCAAATCCAACCCCGTAACCAGCACCGCTGCCTTTGGGTGTTCCAGAGAAAACAGGAGGCAAAAGATCTTCCACCTGGAATGAAGAACCAACGGAAATTAATGTAGGACTACCAACGATTTGAAGACAAGGGACTCTACGTATAATCTTATTCCTGCATGAATAGCCTAGTTACTCAGCTGTCCCTTGCACCATGAGCAAATCACCCATCTCCTCCATCTGATACCCTAAAAGAGATCCCCTCAGTCAGCGCTTTTTTTTTTTTTGGATATACCGTTTGAAAATTATGAATGTTAAAGCACATCTGGAGCACAGCAGGAAAAGGAAAACACTAGCAAATAAAAGGAAAGGAAGGGTAGGTTCAAAGAAGTCAGTTGCATTTAACAACAATCAGAAGTCAGAGAAATAAACAAGTTTAAACTTGCTAAATTCCTTTCAGTGGGAGTGGAAGAAAATTAATGTTCTCCAGATCTGATCCAGAATAAACAGTTTTATCCAAGGCGTTGTGTTGAGCGACACACACTGTGCTTCTTTCTCAGGCTACGAAAAGGCTCTTGCTCAACTCTAGGAGCTTCGTAAGAGAAACGCTGCAGCTTGCACAAAACATTGTAGGAATTCAACTATTAAGCATCCTGCAGAAATGGCATTAAGTTTGCCGTGAGCATCTTCTAGAGATGCCAAGGGCTCCCAACTCTTGTGGATTATAGTAAGGGATTTTAGGAAGGGCACAAACATTAATAGGCTGACTTACCCAAGCCTCCTAATATCAAAAGGAAGAGCGCCTCAAGGGCTTTTACCTGAGATTTTGACAGCTGCTGGGTTACCACGTTGATATCAGGAGACTCCGAAGGTAGTCCTGACGCCACCTGGGACTGAACTGACCCTCTAGTGTCTTCTGTGGAGAGTCCCTGGGGCGGAAGTTCAGATTTGCCTATCTCAGACTGGAACAGAGGCTGATCCGCCTCAGCTCTCGCCACAAAATTGACAACCGGTTCTGACAAAGGCCTGGCCGGTGCCACCTCAGGCTGACCAACAGGCAGTTGTCCAGACACAGCCCAGTTCTCAGGCGGAGAGACGCTACGCCAAGCGTTGAGGGCCGTCACTCCATAAGGGCCTTGGAAGATCTGGCTCGGGGCATATTTGACGTTCAAGAGGCACTCGGACTTGGCAGGGATGGCTTTGGGGCAAGCCGGGGCGGCCACCACGAAGGGGGCAGTCTGCGCTGGGAAAAAGCGAATAACGTTGGTGTTAGAAGCCTGGACCGAGGCTAGCTCGGTCCCCACCGGGACAAGGGTGAGCTTGGGGCCAAGGCCTGGTGCCGCTTTGTCGGAGAAAGCCAGGAATTCGGAAGGTGCTGGCGTGTTACGAGAAGGGGCGGGAGTGACGCAGGTCGATGCGTGGGCCTGCGGGGGCAAAGGCTTGGCAGCAGGAACTGAAGGCAGGGCATGACTGGCTGTGTTTTTCTGAGGTGGGACCATGGACCCATTTTGGATTGGCTTGTTCTGGGTGCGGTCCACCATCTTGGTCCACCTTTCCAGAAGGTTCCGGTCGTTCTCAGTCAGCATGTCCTTGTGTTCTCGTTCCTTCTCCTTCTTCTGCTTCTCTCGCTCCTTGGCCCGTTCTTGGCGCCGCTTCCGTTTCTCCTCCCTCTCACGTTGGCGTTCCTTCGCTGTTACCGGTCGCCGGATATCAGGAGTTTCTGAGACAGAGGAAGGTATATCTGCAGGACAGAAGGAGCCAGCGGTACTTGTGAAGAAGGAATCCAAAAAGTAAAGATGGCAGCTACAAGCACACACTTCAAGGCCACACTTTTTTTAAAAAAACACACGGATCGCAGATTAGGATCACTGCAGGTAGTCCCAAAGGTGCTTTTTTCAAGAGGCAACTGGACTTTCTGGTTTTTCTTTGAAGACGTTTCGCTTCTCATCCAAGAAGCTTCTTCAGCTCTGACTGGATGGTGGGGAGTCAGAGCTGAAGAAGCTTCATGGATGAGAAGCGAAACGTCTTCAAAGAAAAATCAGAAAGTCCAGTTGCCTCTTGAAAAAAGCATCTTTGGGACAACCATGACCTGGATGACTGAGAATCTCCACAGACATCACTACAGGTAGTTCTCGACTTACAACCATTTGTTTAGTGACTGTACAAAGTTACAACAGCACTGAAAAAAGTGACTTATGACCGTTTTTCATTCTTACAACCGTTGCAGCATCCAAATAGTCGCGTAATCAAAATTTGGATGGACTTGTTCATATTTATGACGGTCGCAGTGTCCCAGGGTCATGTGATCACCTTCCGATAAGCAAAGTCGACGGGGAAGCCAGATTCACTTACCAACCACGTTGCTAACTTAACAACTGCAGTGATTCACCTAACAATTGTGGCAAGAAAGGTTGTAAAATGGGGCAAAATTCACTTAACAACTGTCTCGCTTAGCAACAGAAATCTGGGACTCAAATGTGGTTGTAAGTCAAGGATTACCTGTATTTAAGCAGTAAATACTTTCACTCCGATTATCCCAAAGTTTCTAAGCATTTTCCTGGGTTCTAACCAGGTTTTAACAAGATTATCATGATCTTACAGTATCCAGGATACCGAACCCTGGAAAACTAACAATTGCTGTGAAGTCCTTTTCAAAGCAGGTTTCTAGAATCTAAAAGAATGCAGGTAGCCCTCGACTTACAACAGTTCACTTAGTAACTGTTCAAAGTTACAATGGCACAGAAAAAAGTGAGTTATGGCCATTTCTCACACTTATGACGGTTTCAGGATCCCCATGGTCACGTAATTTACATCCGGACGCTTGACAACTAACTCACATTTATGAGGGTCTCAGTGTCCCTGGGTCATGTCATCACCCTTTGCGACCTTCTGACAAGCGAAGTCAACGGGGGAAACCAGATTCACTTAACAACCGGGTTACTAACTTAATTAACTGCAGTGATTCACTTAACAACTGTGGCAGGAAAAATCATAAAACGGGGCAAAACTTACTTAACAAATGTCTCACTTAGCAACACAAATTTTGGGCTCCATTGTGTTGTAAGTTGAGGGCTACATATATTTCATTTCTTAGTAGCTTCATGACATGCTACGCTTCTGCCTGAAATGAATATTCAAGTTTGCTTTGTATTTAAAACAGGACAGATGTAAAAATGATGGAAGAAATGATGAAAGCTAAACAGGTGAAAACATTTGCATCTGTATACTTATTTACTGCAATTATTTATATCTTGCTCTTCAGGGTTACAATCTCCCAGGACTACCTTGTTTCCCCAAAAATAAGACCTCCCCTGAAAATAAACCCTCCCCCGAAAATAAACCCTACCCCGAAAATAAACCCTCCCCCAAAAATAAACCCTCCCCCGAAAATACCATTTCCTCTGGTTAAGGTTAGGGAGACAGAGCTGGAAATCAGGTAAGACAGCAAGAGGAGCCCCGTCTTGCTCCACACGCCCCAAAATAATAAGACCACACAGCTCCCTTTGCACAAGCAGTGTGCACGCGTGCCTCCCACTCATTTTAACGGAGCATGCGCGCATGTTCTCCCACTGCTCAAGCAAGTGAGGAGGCGCGTGGTTGCGCACGTGCTTGCCGGCCGTTTCCGTGGCCCGGTTGCAAACCCCCCACGGCCCACAGGTAGAGATGTGAAGGCCTGGAAAAAAACCGGAAAAATTCGGGAAAAACCCGTTTTTTGTCCGTTTTTTTCCTGAAGGCTTTTTTGTTTTTTTCCAAAAAATTGGAAAAATTGAAAAAAGAAAAAAAAAACCATTGTGGAATATTTTATTTTAACATGATGAATAAAATATTTTAAGACAGGGTGTTCAAATATTTTCCAAATCATTTCTAAAAAAAAATGTATGATATCAGATTATTCGAATTTCTGTGCACTGAGTGAGGCCAAGCAAGTCCTAGGTAACAAACTGAACCCTCCACTGCAAGAACAGTATGTATTTCTTCCTTTAGGAGGTGCTATTGTAACAAGAAAAAGGTTTCAGTTTTGCTTTTGCATGTTAGTGGGTGTGTTTGGTTTGTTCTGTCCTCTTCACTAGGCCTCAAAAGTATTGGAAGAAAATATAGAGCAACAAAAAGGACCTGAAATTATATACTTAATTTAAAAAAAACTAGTAAGCAGTTCAGGAGATTGTTGCTCCCTTTGTTACAAATAATATTATAAAAAAGTAAATTCTGTTTGTGATAATTGTTTGGCTACACTATATTTTTAATATGCTAGTTGTGATAATTTGATGCCAAGTCAAATTGTCCATAGTCATATTTTATGTTCCTAAAGTAAGAGAATGACTTTCAATCTTAAAAAGACAAAAAAGTGCTAATGTAGCATTTTTTTCAATTTTTCCGAAAATTTCCGTTTCCCCCCCCCCAAAAAAAACGGGAAAAAAACGGGTTTTTTTCCGAGCTTCTAAATTTCTGGAAATTTTACATCTCTACCCACAGGTTGGGGAGCCCTGAACTGGGTTACCTCCAACCTTGAGGCCTGTCATATCACTTCCCAGGGCCAAACCCGGAGAAACCTCACCTTTGTTTTTATTCCGGAGTGCAGATTGCAAGATGAGGGCTTTGAGAGCAGCCTTGGTGTCATCGGAGATGGCGCCTTCCCGCTTTGGTGGGGCCACTGGGGCCTCCACCTCAGCCTTTACTTCTGGCGGCGTGACAGAGGAAGCCACCAGAGGAGAGGTGAAGTCAATGGTCTCCGTTGGGTAAGGCATGGGAGAGGCCATCACATAATCATCATCGGCACGTGGAGAACCAGCACTGGGCATGTCGATATCGTTGCAGCGCAGTAGCAACGCCTGGTTAGCGGCATCATCCACCCCGCCGTCCACCACGGCTGGCCTAAGAGCGGGCTTGAAGCTGATCTGCCGCCGGATGCCTTCCCGGCGTTCGTGGAAGTCCTTGATTTCCGCCACGATGGTCTCCTTGATTTGTTCCTTGGTAAGCACCTGTTTGTCAAAGTCAAAATCGAAAGCCGGGACGCAATCCGGCTCGTCGTCCGGATCGTGATACTTAGACAGGAACGGGTGGTTCAAGGCCTCCACTACGGAGATGCGCTCGCGTGGGTCGAAGCGGAGCATCTTGGAAAGCAAAGACAAGGCCTTCCGGTCAGCGTTCTGGTAGAGGCTGTCCCACGGCACTGGCTGGCGCGAGGGCAAGCTCTGGATGTAGGCACGCACCCGGTCAGCACCAATGGAGTGGACCACTTTGGCAGGAGGAGTGCCCAGGACGGTGATAATCAGCTGCAGTTGATGGATATAGTTTTTCCCGGGGAAAAGCTGCTTCCGCCCGAGCATCTCTGCAAAAATGCATCCCACCGACCACAAATCTATAGCCTGTGTGTATTCATGCAGAGACAACATCAGTTCTGGGGCTCTGTACCAGCGAGTGGCCACATACTCCGTCATGAAGTACTTGTATTCAACCGGCTTGGTGCAGAGGCCTCGGGCCATCCCAAAGTCACCGATCTTCAGCTCACAGTTCTCATTGATCAGCAGGTTGCTGGGCTTGAGGTCTCGGTGAATGACATTTGCCGAATGGATGTACTTAAGGCCTCGGAGGAGCTGGTAGAGGAAGTAGCGCACATGCTCCAAGGTGAGAGGCTGTGACGAATGGATAATCTGGTGGAGGTCACTCTCCATTAAGTCTAGCACCACATAGCTGCCAATGGGGGGGGGAGAAAGGGCATAAGACAATGGAAGAGTGAATCTGTAGTGTTGGTCACATACAATACTTGAATAATCTTGGACCTCTCCTCGTATGCAGGCTGGGGGCTGTTGTAAAAATAACCCTGTGTGCTATTCAAGAGCCAAATGGTAGCACTGCACATTGATGTGCATATCACATATTGATTACCTAGAACAGTGATGCCGAACCTTTTTCTTCTTGCGTGCCAAAAATGGGAGTGTGTGTGTGCGCTAGCGCACATGTGTGCCAACACACAACCCCCCACACGCACGCCACACTGCGCATGCACGCAGCCACGCACATGCACACACACACACCCCGTTGGGCTGTTTTTAACTCTCCGGAGGTTTTAGGAGGCTTCCCTGAAGCCTGGGGAGGCAGAAAACAGCCTTCCCCAAGGCTGAAAATCAGCTGGCCTGCGCGCGCATGCGCACTGGAGCTGACATAGGGCAACGCCTCGCATGCCCTCAGATATGGCTCCGCGTGCCACCTGTGGCATGCGTGCCATAGGTTCGCCATCACGGGACTAGAAGACTGTCCACTTGGAAATGGAGAGTAAAAGAATCATAAGAGAGCAGGGAGGCAGGGGACGTTACGGGTCCCCTCTCCTAAGGATGTCCATCCAGCAGGACCAAGATGAAGGGCCTTCTCTGTAGTTTCTTCCTCCCTGAAAAACATCATCCACCTGGAGCTAACATTGGTCCCCACTTGTTCTTGTACTAAACTTTTATCCTTTTAAGCCGCTAAAGTCACTGAGAATGAGTCGGGTGGCCATATACATTTTCTTAAATAAATGAATAAAAAGTGGCCTTCGCACATTTTGATTCCACTTCCTTGAACTGAGAAGTCATACATGCTATTTCCAAGTCAATAAAATATCCACAATAATAATGGAAAGTAAGGACAAGAGAGACCAACTCACCCAAGGACAACCAACAAGCTATCATTATTTGAATCTGGATTTCCAAACTTCCTGACAACCACTAACATGATCTCATCTTATTCGAGAAACAGGACAGATCTTTCACTGGAAACTGTCATGGTCCCAAAGGATCTGGGAACCTGATGTGGGAGGAAAAAATCACCTCCACCAGAAGCAGCAAATTCCCCAAGCACTCAGTTTTTCAAGACGCCTTCATGTCTATTAGCCAAAATTGCATTTGTGGTCTGACATCAAGCAAGGTTATTATTTTTGTTTTAGGTTAATATTGGTGTTTTAATTGTTTTTAATATTTAATGTGAGACACCTAGTCATATACTTGAAGGTGGGCAGCTACATAAAACTGGCTTTTTTTTAATATTTAATGTGAGAAACCCAAAATCATATATCCCAAAGGTGCTTTTTTCAAGAGGCAACTGGACTTTCTGGTTTTTCTTTGAAGACGTTTCGCTTCTCATCCAAGAAGCTTCTTCAGCTCTTGGATGAGAAGCGAAACGTCTTCAAAGAAAAACAAGAAAGTCCAGTTGCCTCTTGAAAAAAGCACCTTTGGGACAACCACGACCTGGATGATTGAAAATCTCCATAGACATTTACCGAAATCATATACTTGAAGATGGGCAGCTACATAAAACAAACAATTAAATAAGATGTCAACTAATCTTTCAAAAGTAGAGATGGGTAACTTGTGGCCTCAGGACTCTTTGTGCAACCTTCTGAGCTCACACTGATTTAATCAGCTTTCTACAAGAAGAGATGAACTGTTTTAATTCATAAAGGCTACAGGAATTTCAGACAGGGCTAGAAGGCACAGCTAGGACCAGCTAGTATTTCTCAAGCCTGGCAAACTTTTAAGACGGACACTTACACGGACTTGAATTCAGCATAAGGCACGGAAGGTTTCAGGATATCCTTGATGGCAATGATGTTGTCGTGCTTGAAATGTTTCAAGATTTTAAGTTCCCGGAGGGTACGCTTGGCATTCATCACAACGTCAAAGGCATTCGGGATCTTCTTTATCGCCACCTGCTGGCCTGGTAAGTGGAAAACAGGAAAGAGATGAGGTGTGTATCTCTCTCATTCTCCAAATCACAAATTTGTTTCCTGTTCACAGCTGTGGTGAAATCCAATTTTTTTTTACTACCGGTTCTGTGGGCATGGCTTGGTGGGCGTGGTGTGGTGTGGTGTGGCTTGGTGGGCATGGCTTGGTGGGCATGGCAGGGGAAGGATACTGCAAAATCCCCACTCCCTCCCCACTCCAGGGGGAAGGATATTGCAAAATCTCCATTCCCTCCCCACTCCTGGGG
>QLTV01001194.1:154504-167471 GCA_003457575.1 Thermophis baileyi | reverse complement strand
CATTCCCTCCCCACTCCAGGGGGAAGGATACTGCAAAATCCCCATTCCCTCCCCACTCCTGGGGGAAGGATATTGCAAAATCTCCATTCCCACCCCACTCTGGGGCCAGCCAGAGGTGGTATTTGCCGGTTGTCCGAACTACTCAAAATTTCCGCTACCGGTTGTCCGAACTACTCAAAATTTCCGCTACCGGTTCTCCAGAACCTGTCAGAACCTGCTGGATTTCACCCCTGATTCACAGGTATGTCACCCTAAAGGTTCTTAGGTGCATTTTGGCAAGCACTGGGTGGGTTTTGTTTTGTTTTTAATTGGTTATATGCTGTTAAATCTAATGGCTTTTATTGGAGAGAGAATTTCAGGAGTGTTTTCTTAGTGCAACTTGTATTTATTTATTTATTTTCCTTTTAAAGTACTAACAAAAAAGAAAGAAAAAGGAACAAAACAAAATAATTATAATGGACACATTCTCAAATGGGGAAAAAATGCATTTAAAGTGTTTTAGAAACAAAAATCAGTCAATGTATATTCACTGTACTGCATGAACCCCGAAAACAGGTAATTCACTTTCCAAACTAAGTTATTCCACAGATCCAACCAGCTAACTCACATCTTTCCTTAACCACTGTTTATAAATGAACCACACATACATGGGTTCGAATTCATACAGGTAGTCCTCAAGTTATGCCTGGTCCTTTAGCAATCATTCAAAATTACAACGGACAACCAAAAGCTATAGCACCTGGTTCCGGAGTTCCAACAGGTGCACGCACACACACACTTACACACGCATTTCAGGCACTTGGCAACTGGCTCACCTGCAGTCTATCATAGTCACATGACCACAATTTATAAACATGTGACTTATCACTCATAGGAATATACTGATTTACTTAATGACCGTTGCATCCACATAACGACAGTGGCATTCGCTTAACCACACACACACACACACACACATACACACACAACCCCCCCCCATAAAATCAGATCCAATCATGTGGATGCCTTGACTTATGACCATCATGACTTACAATGGAAATTCTGAGCTCTGTTATGGTCATAAGTCAAGGACTAGCTGTACAACAAGATGAATCAAAGTAAACAACTACATTATTCCTTTATTCAAAGAGTTTCTGAATCTAACCTAAACATTTTATGTGGTTTGGGACCTTGGCATTTCTGTGGGCCCTTATGCCAAGGGTCTACTCTGCATCTCAGTGCAATTTATAAAACTAAGTCTCCCTATTTCCCAGACTCTGGCAAGCCTTCCCCGGCTGGCATCAATCAGTTCCTTTGGAATTATATTTCCTAAAATCCCAAGCCAGCACGAGGAAGAATTTTGAAACTGTAGTCAGAAAAGGCTGGCTTCGATCCAGGCATCAAGTTTGAACGTGGCACAGGCAAAAGCATTCTGAAGGATTTTGTCTTAACAGAAAATGTGTGGTCCGGGCAGGAAATCCTTCCTTTAAGGCAGTGTCACTATCAATATATTGATAAGAGGCATACCCAGCAGCATAGACCTTAAAACATCAAGGGGGAGTAGCCTAGAACCAGGAGTTTGTGAGTTCTAGTTCCACCTTAGGTCTGAAAGTTGGTTGGGTGACTTTGGGCCAATCACCAGAAGATTGTGAGTTCTAGTCCCACCTTGGTCATGAAAGCCTGCTGGGTGGCTTTGGGCCAATCACCAGGAGACTATGAGTTCTAGTCCTTCTTTAGGCATGAAAAACAGCTGGGTAACTTGGGCTCGCTCTCTCACTCTCTCTCTCTCTCTCTTGTGATGGGGAAAAATTTTTTGTTCGTGTGTGTGTGTGTGTGTGTGTGTGTGTGTGTGTGTGTGTGTGTGTGTGGTGGTTAAGCGAATGCCACTGCCGTTATGTGAATGCAACGGTCATTAGGTGAATGAATCCACCTCACAGGGTTGCTGTGGTGGGGAAAACAGGAAGCAGGAGTATTAGGTATGTTGTCTGTCTTGAGTTGTTCCAATATATATATATATATTTTAAAAAAAGTGGGATAAAAGTCCAATAATAGTGGCTCGTTAATCTGTATAGTTTGTTACCTGTTTCAATACTAATGCATAAAATATCTGCTATGAGTAAATTATAGGTACTCCTAGTTTAGCGGCCATAATTGGAATCAGAGGGATGGGACAACTCATTACAGCTAACTCACATGGCCAACTCGCCACGGCCAACTCGACGCAGGACAAGAATTACATTTAATATCGAAGAAATAGTGGAACAGAATAATTAAAGGATGCCAAAGGAAGGACAAAATGAAATGTGAATCACAAAAATTAAAATATTTTTTAAATTACTTTAAATAATTGAATTGTTGAATTGTCCCACAGTGAGTTGTCTCCGGGCGAGTTGACCATGGCGAGTTGGCTGTGGAGAATTGTCATAGCCCCGGAATCAACAATTCATCATTAAGCAAAGCAGTTAAGTGAAACCGTGACTGTGCTTGTATGATATGATCTTACTTCAGTTTTCCTTCAGTTTTACAAGCCTGCTAAGATCGTAAGTGCGAAGCTTGGCTGCATAGTTACTTTTTCATCACAATAATAAATGCAAACGGTGGCTGTACGAGGCAGTGGCTAAATGAGGACTACCCATATGCATTAATATTTCAGGGTACTAAACCCAAACTTTGCGGAAAACAGAGAACAGCAGGAAATATATTATTGATACACACTGCTAGTCAAGGAGAATTCCTCTACGCCCCACCTCTATGCAGGAGAGAAACCACACAAGTTCTTAACAGCCACCCAGCAGAGAGCAGTGTGAAGCTCTCCGACTTACACACCTGTGTCTTTGCGCCGTGCTGAGCTCACCACACCGTAAGCTCCGGTGCCAATTGTTTCAATGACTTCATACTCGTCTCCCACTTCGAAGGTGACATCAAATGACCGGGCCTTCAAAATGGCTAAGTTCTTCGCTGCCACCGTGGCCTGATGGGTGGACTCCTGCTTGGGTTGACTTTGAGCTGCTTCCTCGCCCTCATCTTCCACTGGTGGTTCAGCCATGGTCTGTCACATACACACACACACACACACACACACACAGAAACACACACAGAAACACACACAAAGAGACAAATGTGAATTATGAAATCCTGCTGCCCAGGCCAAATGTTCCAAGAGGTTACTGTCCAATGCCCAGATTCCTATTCTCATCTTTGTTACAGGAAATGTAGCAGGTGGACACAAAAAGCAAGCCTTAAAACACTGTGTGGCACCCAAGCTGTTTAAGGTAACCCAAGATAGCAATAGAATTTAGCAGATGATGAACAATGAATGGATTTAGGGCCAACTAGAGATATGTATGCCTTACCAGAGAACCAGTTTAATTAAAGTTTAATCATGGTCTCCCAAAGATGCTTTTTTCAGGAGGCAGCTGGACTTTATTGTTTTTTTCTTTTGAAAGTCTTTCACTTCTCATCCAAGAAGCTTCTTCAGTTCTGACTAGATGGTAGGGAATGGAAGGATTTATACTCCTTGCAAACAGCTGGTCAAGTGACCCTGAGGCAACAGATAAACCTCCAAGTGTCTCAATGACTCTCTAAAAGGATGCAAATGACCAGCTCTCTGCAAGGTGTATAAATCCTTCCATTCCCCACCATCCTGTCGGAGCTGAAGAAGCTTCTTGGATGAGAAGCGAAACGTCTTCAAAAGAAAAACAAGAAAGTCCAGTTGCCTCCTGAAAAAAAGCACCTTTAGTTAAAGTGGTTAAGGCAACAGACCAGAAACCAGAAGAGTTTTTAGTTCTAGCCCCATCTTAGACCCAAAGCTTGTGAATGACCTTGGGCCAGTCACTCCCTCTCAGTCCTAGGCAGAAGGCAAGGGCAAATCATTTCCAAAGATCTTGCCAAAAAAATTGAAGGAACTAGTTCAGGCAGGGGTCAGAAGTCAAGACTGACTTGAAGGCACATATACAAAAAATTCTTATCTATTCTTTGGATAAAGTCTTTGTTCTTGTTGTTTTAATTTGGTTGTGGTTTCAAAATCTATTACGAAACATTTTTATCCAGAAATGCTATTCCCCATGTCTGAGTCCTCAGTGATTGTAGATGGGCTTCAAGACATACCAGCTTTCAAGTATGTGCCAACCTTGTTACAATTTAAGCACAAGCTGAAAGTGCTGGTATTCAGTACAGCATTTCAAATCTCGGACTAATTTCTCCTGAAATACTCACTGACTATATTATTTTATAGGCTTTAGAGTTGCAAAATTTGGAATGATGGACAGAATGACAGGCAAAATATGAGTGTGTTATATCAATAGATGAAACATATAATAGAATGTAGTCCATCAATTGTTTCTCCCCTGCCCCTCTGTAATTGACCTCAATTAGCTAGCTATGCAGATTGTAATGGGTGAGCCATAAATTTTAAAAAAATCGCAAAAGGAGAGCATACAATTAAGAGCAGATAATCAACAATCTTGCACAAAAACGGCCGTGCAAATTATTTGTGACAAACTCAAGTTACTTGCAAGATAATTCAACCTACTGAGAATCTTGTAATAAAGTACTGCACTGTATAAAGTACTGTAGAAAAAAAGATGGAAACAAAGCTTGAGGAGAGAAGGTGAAAGAAAAGTTCCTTTTTAATTTAGGAACGGTAGAGCAAAGAACTCATCAGCGAGTAGTCTTCAGCTTACGTCCCTGACTGGGAAAATAAAATGGGGCAGAGTGGCAGTTTAATCTGCCAGCCTGAAATTAAGAAGAATCGATTATGGGATGGAATGTGGGGGAGGGAAGCATGGAGAAGTTGTCCTCCTATCAATCAAAACATAGTTACCACAGAGATTTCAGAGAAGAGAAAAAATAGTTCTCCACCACCCCACCACCCCAATCAGTTCTCAGGACAGAGTGGGCTTAAGAAGCAAGCTGGGCTGTATTTGGAGAAAAAAGGGAAAGTGACACTAGCCAATTTTATAGAGCAAGAAAAGGAAAAGTGTGTCTTTGTAGGAAGGAAGAGAGTCACTTTGTTATGGTAATTAAGGCACTTGCTCAAGACTGGGGAATCCCAAGTTCAAATCCACCCTGAGCCCTAAAGACTCTCCCGAGTGACTTCGGATCAGCCACATTCCCTCCGCCCAACAGGACAAAGAATGAAGGGAAACCCAACCCACGCTGACCTCTCGGACAATGACAGTAATTGGGGGTCTTATGGGGAGGGGCTGGGGTAGAGCGGCCAAGCTGAATGTGGCCAATGGGGCAAAGCGTGGATGGGGAGGAGAATAAGGAGGAGAGGAAAGGGCTGCCGATGGGGAGGGGGCAGAGGGCTGAATGATGAGCTGGAGAGGCTGCAATGCAAAGAGAAAATTATATCGCTGCCCAGCCTCCTTCCAGCTGGAAACGTCTCCCCCTAATGAGGATCGGAAGGAACGCGCGGGAGAAAGAGGGTCCCCACCTGCCAAGATGCGAGATGTGGCGCCGAAGGTCTCAGGAGGTGGACAACAGGGGCGGTTCCCCCTCTGGTCCGCTACTCCCTGGTGGTGATGATGACGGCTTGCCCGGCTGGTCAAGAGTGCCCGGATGTTACGGCTCCGACTGCTCCTCAGCCAATCAAAACGCAGGCGGGCGTGGCTACGAGGGCGAAAGCGCCCCGAGTTTGCTCCGGCGTCGGTACCTTTCTTGAACGAAATGAAACGTCCCACCTCGCCCGCTTCGGAGAGCCAATCGGAGAGCGCGCAGAGAAGCAAGGGAACCAATGGGAGAGGGAATGAAATAATATTAGCATACGAGTGGAGCCGTTCTGTAGCCTTACGTGGAGGGCGGGAGCTTCACCTGTTGCCCTTCAGCCCGCTATTGTTGTGGATTTCTGCGAAGTGAACGCCTCAGGAAACGAATCGGAGGCACCGTTCTCCACCCCACTCTTTCGAGTTGGAAAGAGAAATATATAACCTCAGTTATTCAGCAGATGGAAGACCAGATATATGCAGTGATTCATGAATGAGTTGCTCGCAAAGTATAGATGTTTACAATGAAATACGCTTTATTGAAACTCTTACAAAAACACGTCGGAAAAGTCCTTATATTTTTGCTGTTCTTTTTTTTTTCTTTTTGTTATTTCAATTGTTTTAGCAAAATAAAGTCGATTTTTATTTAAGTTATGTGTATGCATAACATAATCTACATAGATGTCCATATAATTACATATACTTCACATACAATTTAGCTAAGTTCTCATGTCCTGTGTGGACAGGAAGCTGGTACACTATTTTTCGATCTTCCTATTGTAGAAAGTTAACACACACACCCCGAAGAATGAAATATTTTGGGAAATATTAAAAAGGCAGAATATTATATTTCTCCAAAGGGAAAAATGAAGTACATGTTTTTTGGAGACAGAAAGCACTTTTCTTAATAGCCCATAGCAGATGTCAGCACTTAAGACATAAAGAGCTTATTGAAAGAAGCCAAGTATCTAAATAGCTCTATTCAAAAGCAAAGCAAACACTCCAGGCAGAAATCCATTCAAGACAGGATATTTTGAAAAAACCTTGCAGCAAAGTCCAAACAAAGGTAGAATGGTAGGATTAGAAACAGCCCCTTAAGACACAATAGGAATTGCCCAATACCCTTTCAAAACACAAGCCCCTTCATTGCATGACCCCAGAGCAGTCCAAATTTCACCTGGGAGCTCAGATAAACAATAAGCCAGAGGCTGACCAAATTAGCTCACACAAGCACCTAGGATTTGCATTTCCTCTTTTGCCTATAAAGCCAGCTAGGACCCCTACATGACCCCATGGGAATCGGATAACAGCCAATAGAATACATGTTCTTGCACAGGAACAGGAAGCTCAAGTGCAAAGCCCAAGAAGGTATAAAAACCCTCCACTCTCAACTCCATTTGGTCAGCTGCCCAGAACCACAAACCCCTGTGGTTCTGCTTCATCAATAAATCATCTTTCCAATCAGCCTCCATTTTTCCAGTTTCTTTCTCCCGGCTTGGAACTGAACCAGATGGATTTTTCTTCCCACACGATGCATCACCTTCATCAATATTATAGGATACCAGATATTATTGGACTTTAAATACATTAAAAGCACACCCTGTTGTTGAAGATTTGGCTTGAATATATAAGTAAATATCATGTAGTGTCAGTCTCCCCATGTATCCAAGACACTTTTGAGCTATCCAAAGGACATAATGGCTGGCTGGCTTCAGACATTACCCTGCAGCATAACATGGTTCTGTTGGGATCTGGTTTAGTTGGCTGTAGGAACAAAAGCACTGCAATTTGAAAGCTGGGTATGAGGTGTACTTGCAGCCCATTGTGCTTGTTCAATAAATAATTATTCTAAGTACACCATGGCTCACTGTAACAATTTGGCACAGCACCCCACTGTGCTGCTTCATAAAAGTGAGATGGGAAATGAATATATGAGGAAGAGGTGATGGAGCCATGTGCCATCTTAAGATAGTTGAGCTAGAACTAGCACTAATCAAAGTCAAATCACCCCTCCACTAATCTATAGGGCAATTCCGTGAACCTGCATCAGTGGTGATCCAATTCCATCTGAGCAGGGTTAAGTCCTAATTGAGCCATATTTAGGGAAGATGAAATATTCTTTGGAGGATCCAAAATGCCGATAAATCCAATCATGCTACAGGAGAAAGGCTCCTAAAACAACGTGCATGAAACATTTTGTCTTTTAAATTCCTTCCCCTCTAGAAAATGTCCAAAATGATTTAATGGCATTAAAAATTGGGGTTTCTGCAGAGATCAAAAGGCACAATGAAACCAAATTCACCACTCTTAGAAAATGTTAAAGGGGGGGGAGTTTGAATTCACTGCAGCCTAATTTAATTTCAGGTAGTCCTCGACTTACGACTGTAATTTCCGTTTCTAAGCAAGGCAGTTGTTGAATGAATCACCCAATTTTATGACTTCTTTGCTACAGTTAAGTGAATCACCGCAGTTGTTAAGTGAATCATGTAGCTATTAAGCAAATCCAAGATCCCCCCATTGACCAGTCATAATCCACTTTTTTCAGTGAGTTAACTGCAAATGGTCGCTAAGCAAATTGTTTGTAAGTCAAGGACTATTTAGTACTTTATCCCTTTCAGGAAAACTTAAAATTTTTCTCCCACACCCTCATATTTCAAATTCTGAAAGTTGAAGTCCACATGTCTTAAAGGTTGCCAAGGATGGACACCCCTGTCCTATTATACGAGAAAAGCTAGATGACTGTTTTGTAAATAGCTATTGTAAGAGAGTTCTTTATTTCTTTAGACAATTTCTATGCCCGTCTATTTCAATAATGCCTCTGGGCAGCACTTATTCCATAGTCTTAGAATGCCTAACTTACATAAATACATGGGCTGCTAAGATTCACCCACGAATTCTAGAATTGAGTGCCAGGCCTAGGCAGCTCCCTTTGGCAAGTCACAAATAAAATCTACCTTTTCTTCTTAATGTTAAGTATGTCTGTTGTCTTGAAATCTTCTGAGATGGCTGGCAGTTGTTTTCCATCACTATGCATGTATTCCTCTTTGTTACACGTGCAACAAAAAGAGGAAAAACCATCCAGGAATTAACAATTTTCACCCACTGAGCACAGTGCTTTTAAAGGAATTATTTTCCATGGCTGACAATGTAATACTGGAGATAATCAAGGCTTATTGTGCATCTTTTCAGAGTATAGGATATGGAATATTGGATTTAAGTTATAGGAAGGTAGATTCCAGCTAAATGTCAGAAAACAATAATAGTTGTAGTAGAACCAATCCTCTGGAGAAATGGTGGCCTTCTATTTATTGGATGAGTCCAGTGGAAGCTGGAAAGTCATGTCGGGATGCTTTAGTTAGGATTCCTTTCTTGAACAGAGGGTTGGACTGGATGACCTCAAGCTTTATAATTCCACAAAGAAATCACTTCTGTGTTCGGATTGCAGGTAAGGCACCATCTTATCCTCAATTTGTAAGAGACATGTCTGAATATTCTTTACGTCTTAGGGACAAGTATTTGATCCACCGCTGTATATTAATGGGTTTTTAAAATGTAAACCTATTGTTCTTGCTTACAATGCTAAATTATTATTTTATCTATCAAATCCTTTGGCAGCCAGATATCTACAGTTTAAAAACATATGATTAAGTGCCCAGTGACCTAAGTTTCACTGATTTCAATAGATTTTTCTTTACATGGGAACAATTATAATTGGGAAGGAAGGATAGATAGATAAAAATGCCAAATCCAATCTAAACATCTGATTGATTGTGCAATCAACCATAATAATATCCCAAATATATCAAAGTTGAAAGATTATGGAATAAACCAGCTGAGGCGGTCCAGTGGTTATCGGCACACAGGGTGCCATACCAAAATATCTTGGATAAAATTTAGAAAAACTGATCATTGACAAAATTTCCATCTGTAAATTGCAAAATGCAACACTGCTTGGATGAGAACATATATTATGCCAATGGGGGAAGAATTCAATGCATGTGAAGGCGAACACCAGCTAAAGAACTGACAGCCATGATTTCACATTGTTGGCTATATAATAATAACACAAAACAATTGAATACATCAGTTTTCAGTTTGTATTAGTTCCAGGTTTGATCATTCTTAGTTTTACAATGAAAATTTGATGGGAAATCAATTCATTAAACAGAAACCAGAGGATTGTGAAAAGAAAAACAATATTATAGCTTCTCCAATAACTAAAATCATATTTATATCGGAAAATCTCCAACCGTTACCACTTGGATGCTGAAGAAAGGGGTTTTTTATTTATCGATATTGGACAGGTGGAGATTTGGGGAAAATAAAATGTTAGCCCTGAGTTACAAAAGACAAGTGCTAAAAGTAATCATTTTGCATATGCTTATAAAGAGGAAACTTTGCTGAATACAATGGAACTTGCTTCTGATAAACACACAGTTTTTTTAAATTTAAAGTGAGAAATCCAGTTTTCAGTGAAGTAGAGACCTGAAAAAAAAGTAATAGAGAGGAAGGAAGGGGAATGGGGAAGGTAGATAAAATTCAAATTGAATATTAGAACATCATTACAGCAGCACCAGGCAGAGCAGGAGAAACAAGGCTGAATAGAAGTGTCTGGAACATAGATGGAAGGACAGGCCCAGAAATCAAAACTGCAAGCAGGGACATAACACCCAAAAAGCACCTCTGAAGTTGTCATGATGGACCGCTTCCCCACTGCTTCAATAAAACTGCATAGATGGTCCAGATAGTCAGATAAGGTAACACTGAAGGTTTCCACCCCCCTTTTACACCATTATCTGCTATTTGGCTTCCCGGGGGAAGGGGAGTTGTATTCAAAACAAGAATGGCTGAGGTTTGATTTATTTGATTTTTATCCTGCCTTTATTACTTTACAAATAACACAAAGTGGCGAACGTATTTAATACTCCTTCCTCCTCCCATTTTCCCCAGAACAACCCTGTGAGGTGGGTTGGGCTAAGAGAGAATAACTGGCCCAGTCACCCAGTCAGTTTTCATGCCTAAGGCGGGACTAGAACTCACAGTCTCCTGCCGATTGGCCTAAAGTCACCCTGCCAGCTTTCGTGCCTAAGGCAGGATTAGAACTCAGTCTCTTATTTCTAGGCCTACACCTAACCACTAGACCACACTGGCTCTTTGGTTTCCTTGACCTCCTTAGTACGATGGTTCACATGGAGGCCACAAAGTTTTGGACACTTTCTTGAAGCACTTTGCTATCTGAGATACCTTCTCAGTTCACCTGTATATTTTTATCCACCCTTAACCAAGCAAAGCCTCTACAGGCTTAGTTAGATTTAATGTTCCCGCTGATGGATAAAGGAATGTTCCTGGATTTCTGGCATGCTCCAGCCTTGGATAGGACCAGGAAAAGCCAGTTTCACATCCAGCCCCAACCATGGAAATTTTGATCCAATAATTCTTTCGCTCCAGCCAATTTCATAGGGTGATTTTTGTTAGGATAAAATAAAGGAGGATTCTCATGTAGACCACTTGAGTTCCTAGAGGTAACATGGCATATCAAAATCATAAGTAACATAAAAAAACAAATTGCTATAGCCAAAAGGAAGCACTGATACTATGCTTTGGGTTAAAACATTAATCCTGTGGCTCGGAGTGTCACCAACATCAGCTCCTTCAGAAGCAACCAGCCAATTTAGCAGTTTTTCAAAAATACGGAGCCAAACCAGCTGAATTGTTAAGAGGTATGAAATGGAAGCAGTCCCATAATTTGAGATCATTAATTTAAAATAATAATTATGTGTGATCAGATGTTATGAAGAGGATTCACCATTATGAAAAAATAATTGGAAGGTTAGAAAATCTGTATTAGTCTAAATTGAGCAATTTAAGCCCTTATTACGATTATTGTGTTTCAAACGCTTTCTCTACAAATAGATTGATTTACAGTTCTTGCTGTGTTCTACAGCTCCTGCTGTGGCAACAGGTATTATATGATCTAACTTAGATTGGTAAATTAAAGAACCAGTGGCTGTTTAATCTAAAATGTTTCTGTAGACCATAAAATTCTATTATAAATGTAACAAGAATCAAAAACTATGAGAATTCAGAAGATGGAGAAAGAAATATGAACATATGACTTGAAAAGCTAAAAACTAGTCATCTGATCTCATGAGCAAAACATTTCCTCAGCTACAGGAGTGGGGGGGGACCCTACAAAACCAGCATAGCGGACATCTCTCCTGAAATTTCAGCCCATCTGTTTTAATTCCAGACTTATTTCTTCTTTCAAACAGTGTTTCTCAATCTTGGCAGCTTGAGGATGTGTGCTCAACTCCCAGAATTCTCCAGGCAGCAAGGTGACTGGGGAATTCTGGGAATTGAATTCCAACATCTTCAAGTTGCCAAGGGTAAGATAACACTGCTTTAAAAAATAAAAAGCCAGGCTGTTTTGTAGCAGCCTGAAATTGTATAAGAGATTATCAAGCCATCTTGGGGCAAAATCAATTTTCGTCCAAGATCACTCATCCATTTCTGGAAAAAAAAATTAAAAATCATAACACTGACATTGCTTCCTGTGATCAGATTGACTGTACCAGTATTAATTTTTTTTTAAAGACTCACTATGTTCATCAACTTTTAATTACAAATTCTGACTGCTGTACACTTGGATCCAAGTGAGACACCCACATCATCTCTGAAACTGTCTGGAATAAGCCAATCATTTATTTATCATCTCTACAATATGAGACTGGCAATATAGAAAGACTGGAATATTCAGAACTTCATCAAGGAGATAAATCGTAAATGCTGCCTAGACCTACCCCTTTCAGCAAACATTCAAAATTCTTTGCTCTGTAAGGTTTTATTCCAAGGAGCAGAAATCTATAGTGGAGAAGATGTATTTATTTATTAAATTTATGTGCTTCCCATCTGGCTAGAAGACGCCCGCATCGGAGTATTCTGATTTACAGATACCATCTGGTGGCATGGAAGTAGCAACACAATCTTTGTTGGACGAAGACTGTAAGTTGAAACCTCCAAATTGCCATCAAATGTACAATAAAACAAACCCGATCAATACAGAATGCAAAATCAGCCATGGGAAATTCAGAAACTTGCCAATGACAGGAAAGCCACCATTTGGCGAGAAAGGACAATTTTCACTTGATCAAAAGGTCTCTCTTCATGATTTTCAAGAAATCTGTTTGCAGTGGGGTAGGTTTTTCTGAGAAGCACTAAAATATGCCAGAGAAAGAGATGGATTCTGAAAAAAACTCATTTTCTTTTTCTAACAATTTTTTTCACACCCATATACCAGGGTTTTCATGGACTTCAATTCCCAGGATTCAATTCTGGGAGTTGAAATCCACACATCTTAAAAGTTGCCAAGTTCGAAAAACACTGCTCTAAACTGATCATGAATCCCAGTTCAAGTCATTTCCACTTCCATTCATCCATTACAGATGACAGAAATTTGAGTAAACATCATTCTTGAGTTTTTTGCCTGTTGGGAGGGAGGGAGG
>QLTV01001194.1:133491-143728 GCA_003457575.1 Thermophis baileyi | reverse complement strand
TAGTCAGATAAGAGAGAGAGAAGAGAGAGAGAGAGAGAGAGAGAGAGAGAGAGAGAGAGAGAGAGAGAGAGAGATATTTCCCACAGAAAACACCCAGAGCCACAAAACCTGGGTAGGCGTGGCTGGGGCGGGTCATGTGACTGGGTGGGAGTGATGTTGAGTTGGCCACGCCCACCCAGGTTTTGTGGCTCCCAGTGTTTTCTGTGGGAAACGGGTCCAAGTGGCTCTTTGAGTGTTTAAGGTTGCAGAGCCCTGGAATAAGGTCTTCATAGAATCATAGAAATTCTTTATTGGCCAAGTGTGATTGGACACACAAGGAATTTGTCTCCAGTGCATAAGCTCGCAGTGTACATACAGGTAATCCTCGACCTATGACCACAATTGAGCCCAAAATTTCTGTTTGTTAAGTGAGACATTTGTTAAGTGAGTTTTGCCCCACATTTTACGACCTTTCTTGCCACCGTTATTAAGTGAATCACTGCAGTTGATAAGTTACTAACCCGGTTGTTAAGTGAACCTGGCTACCCCATTGACTTTGCTTGTCAGGTCCCAAAAAATGATCACATGACCCAGGGACACAACAAAAGTCATAAATATGAACCAGTTGCCAAGCGTCTGAATGTTGATCCCATGATCGTGGAAATGCTGCAAAGGTTGTAACTCTGAAAAACGGTCATAAGTCACTTTTTTCGGTGCCGCTGTAACTTTGAACGTTCGCTAAATGAACTGTTGTAAGTTGAGGACTGCCTGTGTAAACAAGTAATACCGGTAGGTCATGGATCATAATAAACAACAATAGATAAATCATAAGAAACCAATAGGAGAAGACAATAGGAAAGATGAGAGGATGAGAAAAGATGAGAAATGAGAAAGTGATGGAGGAATTCAGTGTTCAACAGAGGGATGGAACAGGGTGGGGGGAACTATCTTTGTATCTAGTGGTTTTGGCATGCAATGCCCTATAGCAGCATCCTGAAGGAAGAAATTGAAATAGATTATGTCTAGGATGCGATGGGTCTGTAGATATTTTCTCAGCCCTCTTTCTGGTTCGTGCAAATCCTCAATGGGGGTCATTCATCAATGGTCTCTTCCTTTTAATTCCCCTGCAGAGGCTTCTTGGTGGAAGAATCCACACAGACAGATGTCTATGGAGATTCTCAGTCATCCAGGTCATGGTTGTCCCAAAGGTGCTTTTTCAAGAGGCAACCGGACTTTTCTGGGGTTTTTTCTTTGAAGACGTTTCACTACTCATCCAAGAAGCTTCTTCAGCTCTGAAGAATTCTTCAGAGCTGAAGAAGCTGCAGAAGCTTCTCAGATGAGAAGGGAAACTTCTTCAAAGAAAAACCAGAAAATCCAGTTGCCTCTTGAAAAAGCACCTTTGGGACACACAGACAGAGTTTACATGAAGTTCGGAAATGTTGTCAATTATCTACCTGTGTATGAAGCATCTCTTGACATCACAAGAACAAAACCCTTCCAGACAGAAACTCACCAAAGGTGCGTCCAGACATGGAGGGTGACAGGTAGGAAACAAATTGGAAAAAGTGATACTTTACAAAAAAAAACCTGACAAGTTTGGGAAAGCAAAGTGGGAGTAACAACACACCTTGCTCTTTGTGGAGTTGCAAAACTCCTGCAACATGCAGATGAAAATGCAATGATTAGAAGTAAGCAGTACATTTACAGGTAGTTCTTGACTTACAACCATTTGTTTAGTGACCATTCGAAGTTACAACGGCACTGAAAAAAGTGACTTATGATCATTTTTCACACTAACGACCCTTACAGAATCCCTATGGTCACAACACTTAGCTACCTGCATTTTCTTAATCTAATTCTCTTCTCTTCTTTCCCTTTGTTGTGGCCCGCCAGCTGCCAGCAGAGCTGGCGGCAGACTCGGACGATGAGGAGGTTGGGGAGGAACTTGGGCCAGTTCTGGAGTCTGGGAAAGGCTCTGATTAATGCTCTGCGTCGGACGCAGAGATAGAGCCAGGGCCGTCCGGCATTTCCCAGCCACCGGAGAGGCAGCTGCCTTTGCAGGCTGATATGAGTGAGGAGGAAGAACAGCTGGGGCCTATTCCAGATGCACGTATGCGCTGAGCAGTTAGGAGAGGAGAACAACGGAGGACAAGGAGTCGACTCGGGAAGCAAAGCACATGTGGACGCTGAATGGCCCCTCCCTGGCTGAGGAATAAATAGCAGGAAAGGGGAGTGGTTGTTGTAGGAGACAACAGTTCGTATTGCTGAAGATTTTGCTCATTGTGTTTCGTGCCACAAAGACTGCTTGCCAGAACTTAATTTGCAGCCGCAAAGCACACGTGGACACGCTGAATGGCCCCTCCCTGGCTGGGGAATAAATAGAAGGAAAGGGGAGAGGTTGCCATAGGAGACAACAGTTCGTATTTCTGAAGATTTTGCTCATTGTGTTTCGTGCCACAAAGACTGCTTGCCAGAACTTAATTTGCAGCCTTTCGGCTGGGAGCTCACGGCCTTGCAATTATCTCAAGGAACTGATAAGGTCTGTTACTGCAATTAATTACTTGAAGGACTGTTGCCTGGACTTTTCAGTGGGTGAATGCAATTAATTCACAAGAGGGAAATAAAGAGGGGGTTTTCGTGAGGAGTCTGTTTCTTGCTTATGCTAAGGTTGGGTCAGAATACCCTTTACCCCAAATTCTCCCCTCCCTTCTACACACTATCTTCCAAGTTAATTGCAAGGTTTAGCAGTTCAATACTCCTCCTCCAGCCTCATTTTTACACTTCTGACTCAGAATTTAAAAAAAAAAAAATCTCCCCAAGGCCAACCTATGAATCAAACAGACGGCCAGAACGCAATTCTCTCCATGCTGAACCTGGATATTTCTTTCATAAAAGGAACTTACTAAGAACAGGTAGTCCTTGATTTACAACCGTTCTTTTAGTGACCGTTCCAAGTTACAAAAGCACTGAAAAAAGTAGTGACTCGTTTTTCACACTTACGACCGCTGCAGCATCCCGACGGTCAAGTGATCAAAATTTAAATATTTGGCTCATATTTATCAAGGCCGCTGTGTCCCAGGGTGGCGCGATCACCTTTTGCAACCTTATGGCGAGCAAAGCCAACAGGGAAGCCAGATTCACTTAACAGCCATGTTATTAACTTAACAACTGCAGTGATTCACTTAAACAACTGTGGCAAGAAAGGTCCTAAAATGGGGCAAAACTCACTTAACTGTCTCGCTTGGCCAGAGAAATTTTGGGCTCAATTGTGGTCGTAAGTCGAGGGCTACCTGTATCTTGTAGCCTGCATACTACGAACAATTGTGGTGTACATATAAAGGTGTTGGACTAATAGTAAGGAGACTCCTCCCTTACCCACAGAAGCTTCTGGGCGACTTTGGACCAGTTGTTCTCTTCAGCCTTCCCTAAAGAACTAATTTGCATAAAAGACAAGAGGAAGTAGCTCTATGCACATTGCTTCGATTTCCTTTACAAGGGGCGGGATATAAATCATACCAATAAATAAGAGAACATTTTGAAACACAAATAGAAATCATCCCATTGGTCAATTTTATTTTATTTTTATTTTGTAGATTGGATGATCAGTAAGTCTTAATACCTATGGAGATTCTCAGTCATCCGGCTCACAGTTGTCCCAACGGTGCTTTTTCAAAAGGCAATTGTGCTTTCTTTGTTTTTCCTTGAGTTCAGTTCAGTTCAGAACTGAAGAAGCTTCTTGGATGAGAAGCGAAATGTCTTCGAGGAAAAACAAAGGAAGTCCAGTTGCTTTTTTGAAAAAGCACCTTTGGGACAGTAGATCTTAAATTTCCTACATCACAATCCTGGAAATACCAGATCTGGCTTGCCAAAAAAAAAAAAAAAAAAAAAAAAAAAAAAAAAAAAAATCCAGACTATCACCAACTGGCATCCATGAGATATAGAAAACTATGTCTTTGCTGCCCCCAGTAGTCAGCTGGATTTTTGCAGAAGAGATATGGTCATCCTAAACCTGTGATGGCAAACCTACGGCATGCGTGCTGGAAGTGGCACGCAGAACCATCTCTCCGGGCTCTTCTGGGTTCTGACGCGCCAGCCAGCTGGTCTTCACACGCGCAGGAGCGCCACAAACCGGAAGACCAGCCACCCAGTGCGCATGCGCGCACCGAGAAGATGATCTTCCAGTTTCCGGTGCGTGCATGCGCACCGGCCAGCTGGTCCTTGCACACGCATGCATGCATGCCAGAAATCGGAAGACCAACTGGTCCTTGCGTGCCGGGCGGCTGCTCTTCCGGTTTCCAGCATACATGCGTGTGCGTGAGCACTCCCGTTACGGCACTTGGTGCCGAAAAGGTTCGCCAACACTGTCCTAAACTCTTCTAAACATTTTTGACCGAAGCCAACATATCCTACCTCGGTGCCCCTTGGCCTCCCTTTGTTGCAAGGTAGGTACTTAAATATAATAAACTACTGGAGGTAGAAACATGCACAAATCCACAGGAACCCCAGAAAACATCATGCATCATTTTTCCAGGGGCGGCCAAATGTTAGTGACATGGGAAGTTTTATCTCCCTGCCATGGTGGAAATCAGCACAGCACTTTATTTCCCATCACAAGAAATATTAGAAAATAATTAAAAGGATGTCATTGCAATTAGGGTGATATTGGTTACAAATCCTTTGTTTAAAAAAAACCACCTCCCTAAGGTATTTTTTTTCCATTTTCAGATACTAGTTTTCTACCATGAAGAGTAGCTCAAAGCATAAAAATAATACAGCTAGTCCTCAACTTACAACAGTTCATTTAGTGACCATTCAAAGTTACAACAGTACTGACTTATGATCGTTTTTCACACTTGACCGTTACAGAATCCCCATGGTCATGTGATCAAAATTCAGACACTTGGCAACTGACTCATATTTATGACGGCTGCAGTGTCCCAGGGTCATGTGATCACTTTTTGCAACCTTCTTACAAAGCCAGTGGGAAAGCTAGATTCACTTTACAACCATGTTACTAACTTAACAACTGCAGTGATTCACTTAACAACTGTGGCAAGAACGGTCCTAAAATGGAGCAAAATTCACTTAACTGTCTCGCTTAGCAAGAGAAACGTTGGGCTCAATTGTGGTCGTAAGTCGAGGACTACCTGTAATATACAAGACCAATAAAGTCTAGTATTAAATATGACAAAATTGAAAACAGGCATTTATTTTTAGGATATGTGTGTCTAGCGGAAGTAAAGGTAAAGTCTTCTTTGCATTAAACTCAACTCCTGGAGACTTCATAGACAGAACCATGTAGGTATCATAGCCAGCAGCTTGGATGTGGCTTTTCAAATGCCTATTTCCCAGAAATTTGTTTAATTCTCCAGGCTAGTCTGTTTTGTTTTGTTTTCCCCTAGTGGTCTCCCATCCAGCCCTGCTTAGCTTTTCAAGATGAGCCAAGACACACAGCATTTTCCATCTATTCAGTCTAAGCCAGGAATGCTTCCATCTTTTTAAAGACTTTTTTTTTTAATCCCACCATTCTTATTTTTATAAGTCACTCAAGGCAGCGAACATAACTCATACAGGTAGTCCTCGACTTGCGACCACAATTGAGCCCCAAATTTCTGTTGCTAAGCAAGACAGCTGTTGGGTTTTGCCCCATTTTACGACCTTTCGTGCCACAGTTGTTAAGTGAATCACTGCACTTATTAAGTTAGCAATACGGTTGTTAAGTGAATCTGGCTTCCCCATTAACTTTGCTCGCGAGAAGGTCGCAAAAGGCGATATGACCCCGGGACGCTGCAAGCATCATAAATATGAGCTAGTTCCAAGCATTCGAATTTTGATCACGTGACCGTGGGAGACGCTGCAACGGTCATAAGTGTGAAAAACAGTCGTAAGTCAGGTTTTTCAGTGCTGTTGTAACTTGGAACAGTCACTAAACAAATGGTTGTAAGTCGAAAACTACCTATACTCCTTCCTCTGCCTATTTTCTCCACAAAAACCACCCTGTGAGGTGAATTGGGCTGAGAGGGAATGACTGGCCCCAATGTCACCCAGCTGGTTTTTCGTGCCTGTGGCAGGATTAGAATTCAGTGTCTCCTAGTTTCTATCCTGCTGCCTTAAGCACTAGACCAATCTGGCCTTAAATAATAAATAAATCTTCCTTAAATAATCCAATTGCCTCAGCTTAAGCAACTCAAAATAGCAAAAAAAGTCCTCTGCAAAATAGATGCACAAAGTCAAGTCAGTCAACTTTTCAAAGGATATACGGTTAACAAGATTGTCCTCTTTCCTGCTTTTTAAGAGGTTATTCTTAAAAGGGAACTGCTGCAGCCGAGATCTGCTGGAAACTTCCTCTCTAGAAGAGCCAAATCCAGATAACAAAGGCATATCCAATTTTTAACACTGGAAATAAAAGCTGATAAATTCAGTTAAATAAATTCTTAAGGAGTTAATACCCTCCTTAAGAGTTACAGAAATGGTTCTCAATAGTGCCATGAATGAATGAGAGTTAGAAGCAGATTGGGACAATTTCTCAACTTTGGCAACTTTAAGATCTGCAGACCCAACTCCCAGAATTCCCTACCACGTATGCAGCAGTTTGACTGGCTGCTGCTAGGGAATTCTGGGAGTTGAAGTCCACACATCTTAAGGTGACCAAGGTTGAGAAACACTGGTCTGAGGGGACAACAAGGGCAGTTACAGAAAGTTTAATTAAATCCTTAAAACGGATTAAAAATAACAGAATGCCTGTAACCAAGTAGCCATCTTTAGTGGATAAAGTGGACTCTTTTTATGATGGGGGATGCAACACAGACTCTGTGGAACTTAAAATAGGCTCCAGCCCCACTTTGCAAGCAGAGGAAACAAAAATGAATCAAGCTGTCTCAGGGAAGAACAGCAATCATAAAAAGATTAGAAGAGACAGAGGCAAACAGACCAAGAGTCAGTCGTTCCCTGAATGGACCCATGAACCCCATGCAGCACGTCTTAAAGGGAAGGAGTATTGAGGACAACCTGCCCCTCTGGATAGCAGGGCCTCAGACTGAAGATTTCTCAAGCCCTGGAATCCAAAATGTTTTGCAATTGGAAAGGCTCAGCCACTGGACTTTCTGGAAGGAAAACAGGGTTCCTTCAGCCTCTCTAATCAAGTAAGATAGTGAGGTAAATGTCCAAAAAATGCTGGATTTGCACTAATTGCAAGATCTTCACTGATCATCGAGCAAAGAAGGCAGTGCTACAGAAGCTACTGTCCTAAATTTTAAGTGTCTAAGGTTTTGTTTTGTTTTTTGCAATTTTTTAATTTTATTTTCAAGTAAATGTATAAATTTTAACAGCAAAGAAAAACCACAAAGAGAAAGAAAGAAGGGGAAAAAAAGAAAGGAAAGGAAGCAAGAGTTTTAGGGAGGCCACCAAGCAAATGCTTACAAATGCTTATAATCCCAAAGAGTTTATAGAATTGTGGTGTGCAATCCTCATTTCACTTAAAATTAAAGCAACATACTTCACAAACACCAAAAGCCCTCTAAAACTTATAAAACTTCAGAATCCATACAGGAGAGAAACAAAATAGCCTTAGACACATACTATCAATCACTATCAAATACAAAATTCTCTAAGCAATAGTGAGAAACCTTGGGGGGGGGAAATGCCAAAAAGAGTTGATCTTTTAAATGTCTTTGCCCTGCGACTGGTCCCTGTTCACCAGGAACAAACACCTCACACCTAGGCAACCTGGCAGATTCCAGCAACTTCAGAAGCTGCCCCCAAATTTTCTTCTGTCCGCTTGTTGGGTCATGTCATTCCATCCCTTAACTATGCCTTGGCACTGAAGTCAAGGACAAAAACACAGGTTATAAATCCCTTCGGCAAGGCACGCAACCGGAGAAGGGAAGGATCCTTAATCCGTGCTAAGAGAACCGCTTCTAATCTCCTTCCTGCCAACTTTTCTTACAACGTCGAAACCGAGGAACCAACCTATTGTTTTCTTCGCTTCCTTTGCAACTTAACCAAGGGGAGCTCCGCCCCGACGAGACAGCCTTCTAGGCCAAACCCCCGTTGCAAATAAATAATTAATAATAATAATAATGTACCCATTTCGCAGCTCTTGCAAAAGACTGTAATCTGACCCTTGCAGCTGCTCTGGCCCAGGATTGCACCGCTTTGCAGAGATGCATCCCGGGGATATTCCCCGCATTCTTGCAAACTAGCCCTCTCCTCTTTTCTTCCTCTCCCCCCACCCCTGACCAGCCCTCCTCAAAAGCACAGCTCGATGCAGGCACCGATCTCCGCTCACCAGCAAGTAGGCTCAGGGTGACTGGGAGAGAGCGGAGGAAGTGCTTTTGGCAGCGCAGCTCCCCTCTTCCGCCGCTGCAGACTGCGAGGGGGAAGGAGCCCTTCTCTATGGTGTTTAACCATTTCCCCTTAAAGAGGCAGCGGACGGGGCCGCAGGACGCGCCTCTCCGAAGCCGGATCGGGGGTGTTCGCCAGGCGCTGGGGCGACTGTGCACGACTCACCGCTCGGGCTGCAGCGATGCACGGATCGCGAATCATAAGGGATGATGCATAACGAATAATGGTATATCATAATGGATGGAAACTGATCAAGGGGAGATTCAACCTAGAAATAAAGGAGAAATTTTCTGGCTGTGAGAACAATCCACCAAAGGAACAGCTTGCCTTGTGGGAGCTTCATCACTGGAAGGTTTCAAGAAGAGACTGGACTCCCATTTGTCAGAAATTGTGTAGGGTCACCTGCTTGGGCGGGGGGGGGATGTTGGACTGGATGACCTACAAGGTCCCTTCCAACTCTGTTAAGGGAGCGAAAGCGTTCGCGAATCGGTTGCAAGCGTCGTGGGAAGAGGCGCGGCGATGCCGACGGGGAGAAACCGATCCTGGAATCGATTTGTGGACGGAGGCTTTGAGAAGATCTTCGCTCCACGCAAATTCAGTGCCGACGCTTTTTGTCGTTCCTAACCCAAATCCAAATGGGAAGGTTTGGAACACTGCCTGTCTCTATTCGATGCTGCCACAGGTGGCACGCTATCACCGACCTTGGCTGCTCTCAACACAAGCTAAGCAAGGTCAGATCAAGTTAGTATCTGGATGGAACATCACCAGGAGATCCTGGGACCCTACCATATAAGCTGTTCTCCAAAGCACCTGAAGGCAGGACAAGAAGCAGTGGGTGGAAGCTAATCAAGGAGAGAAGCAACCTAGAACTAAGGAGAAATTTCCTGACAGTTAGATCAATGGAACAACTTTCCTCCAGAAGTTGTAAATGCTCCAACACTGGAAAATTTTAAGAAGAGATTGGATAACCATTTGTCTGAAATGGTATAAGGCAGTGATGGCTAACCTTTTCAGCACCGAGTGCCGAAACTGGAGCATGCACATGCGCGCCGGAGCACCGGAACCCAGAAGAGCAGCAGCTGGCTGGTGCGCATGCGCGCCGAATCAGCTGTCCGGCGTACATGCGCGCGACGGAACCCAGAAGATCCACTGGCAACGGCACATGCCCACAGAGGGCTCTGTGTGCCACCTCTGGCACGCGTGCCATAGGTTCGCCATCACGGGTATAGGGTTTCCTGCCTGAGCAGGGGGTTGGACTAGAAGACCTCCAAGGTCCCTCTATTCCTGTGATGGCGAACCTATCTGTGGCACGCAGAGCCATATCTGAGGGCATGCGAGGCTTTGCCCTATGTCAGCTCCAGTGCGCTGGCCAGCTGATGTTCGGCCTTCCGGAGGGCGGGGGGAGGCTGTTTTCGCCCTTCCCAGACTTCAGGAAAGCCTCTGGAGCCTGTGGATGGCGTAAAACGGGCCCAACAGGTTTGGAAACGAACTTCCGGTAGGCCCGTTGGGCCCGTTTTTCTCCATCCACAGGCTCCGGAGGCTTTCCTGAAGTCTGGGAAGGGCGAAAAACGGCTCATCAGGCCTACTGGAAGTCCGGAGGCTTCAGTGAGGCCTGTGCGCATGCGCGCGAGGGGAGTGTTGTGCATGTGGGGGGGCAGGGCATTGCATTATGGGTGTGGGCGGGTGTGCGCACGCCCGCTATCGCGCGCGCCCCCTTTCGGCATCCGAGCAAAAAAAGGTTCGCCATCACTGCTCTATTCTATTCTATTCTATTCTATTCTATTCTATTCTATTCTATTCTATTCTATATTCTATTCTATTCCATTCCATTCCTAATGGAGCTGAAATTGCTAGAAATCTAGCAGTAACCCCCCCCCCCTTTTTAACCTGCTGTGTTTCCCTTTTTCCTGTTTGA
>QLTV01001194.1:103516-123992 GCA_003457575.1 Thermophis baileyi | reverse complement strand
CAGCCAACTGAAGCTCTGCAGAAAATGGCTGATGCCACAGGACAATGACCCAAAGCATACAAGTAATTCAACAAAACAATGCCTTCAACAGCACAGAATATGCCTTCTGGAGTGGCCCAGTCAGAGTCCTGACCTCAACCCGATTGAAATGCTGTGGCATGCCCTTAAGAGAGCGATTCACACCAGACATCCCAAGAATATTGCTACACTGAAACAGGTTTGTGAAGAGGAGTGGTCCAAAATTACTCCAGATCGTTGTGCAGGTCTGATCTGCAACTACAGGAAACGTTTGGTTGAGGTTATTGCTGCCAAAGGAGGGTCAACCAGTTATTAAGTCCAAAGGTTCACATACTTTTTCCTCCCTGCACTGTGAATGTTTACATGTTATGTTCAATTAAACCATGGCAACATCTAATATTTGTGTAGTATTATTTTAAGCAGACTGTGTTTTTCTATTGTTGTGACTTAGATGACGTTCAGAGCACATTTTATGACCAATTCATGCAAAACTCCACATAATCCCAAGGGGTTCACATACTTTTTCTTGCAACTGTACGCTAAATAAATATCAATTACTTTGAAGATTTTTCTTCTGGAAGAGGTGCCATGCCCTCATGTAGCTGCTACACATTCCAGTGGGGGTAGGCTTTCCGGTGTTGAGAAACTCACCTGCTATTATTATACGTTGTTTCACAAAGGAGCCCCATGCCCATTCCTTGCTTTTGGGCACAGAAGCAAATCAAGTCAAGTCAGAAGCAACCTTTTCCTCACCTGTGACTTCTGGAGATACACTTTCTGCAAGGCTCTGAATTTTATCCGTGTATTCATGGTTCTCGTTTCTCCCCATTTTGAAGATGAGGTCTGGATTGTTGGTGGGAAATCCTACCAATAAAAAAGGAAAAGGGGGTGGGGAATTATTATTTTTTAAAGCAAAACGTCTTAAAGACGATAATCCATGAGAACAACTTACACAAAACTCAAACCTGCCTGCATGTCAAGTTAGAATGTTTCAACAGCACAAGTTAAAACCAACTTCCGGTTTTCAATGGCAACACTAGCTGTAGGCTCAAACTTATGGTGAAGTAACCAATCAGCAGCGTATCCATTAGAACAGGGGTCCCCAACCCCCGGGCCGCAGCCCACTACCAGGCCTTGGACCATTCGGAACCGGGCCGTTGGAAGTGGCGGGCGAGCATGTGGCATCCCCACTTGCACGAGCAGTGGGCGAGCACGTGGATGCGTGCTCCATTCGCACGAGCGAATGCCCACTGTTTGTGCAAACGGAACAGCCCGCACATGAGTGCCATCCCCTCCCCCCACCCCAAAAGGTTTGGGGAATTCTGCCTTAGAAGGTATCTGGCTATGGTTTGCGGCTCAGTGATCTTACTTATTACTGTGATGGTAAAAGATAGCCTATCATATATTCACCAATCAAATCTCAGAGATTGTATAGCTGCTATGCTAACCTAGTAGGAAAGGATAAATAAGTTTCATGGTAGGCTTTATTAAAAGCCTTCCAAACTCAGCCTGGTTAAACCTAATTTACACAGTCTCTATCTTGTCTTGTCTTCATAATATAACAGGCCAAAGGTATATATGCTCTGGTTCTGCTTTTGCTCAGGACTGGTCACAAACGGCCAATGCTTTGCAGAGAGCTGAGTCTACGCTGAACGTATCTGCATGCTTAATTTGTTGTTAAGCGATTTGATTAAGTGAGCCAGGTTTAGGCCATAAACATTATTATATAAGACATAAGTCTCTTTCCGACAGTCCTTCAAAGTAGTCCAGATCAGGTAAACAATACTAATACTGTTCTAAGCTTATTGTAAGGTTATAGTAACAGAATCTTGCAGGCACCTCTTCCTTCCTTGACTTTGCATTCCAGAGAATGCAGAAGGGTCAATTCTAAGAGATTTTCCACTTTCATGCCTGCCTTGGACTCAGATTTCTCTGGCTGGGGAATTCTGGGAGTTGAAGTCCACACATCTTCAGGTGGTCATAGTTAATAAACACCGGTGTAGGCTTCAGCCCTTCCTCCTGTCCCTCAGGTTTATTCTCCCAGCCCATTACACTTCCCCAGTCCTGTCCAACTCTCACCCAATGCTCGGACATTCTCATAATTCTCCATCATCACTTTTGTGAAAATCTTCCTCTGAGATTCATCTAGGAGTCTCCATTCTTCCTCTGAGAAATACATGGACACCTCTTCAAAAGTCACCAGAGCCTGAAACCATTCAAATGTTGAATAATTGAGACCCCATCCTGTACAGATAGTCCTTGACTTACAACCAATTGGAGACTGTTCGAAGTTACAACGGCACTGGAAAAAAAATGACTTAGGACCGTTTTTCACACTTACGACCTTTGCAGCATCCCCAGGGTCTCGTGATCGAAATTTGGCTGCTTGGCAACTGGCTCATATTTATGACAGTTGTAGTGTCCCAGGGTCATGTGATCACTTTTTGAAACTTTCTGATAAGCTTCAGTCAATGGGGAAGCCATTCGCTTAACAACCGTGTTCCTAACTTAACAATTGCAGTGGTTCACTTAATAATTGTGGCTAGAAAGTCATAAAATTGGGGAAAACTCACTTAACAACTGTGTTGTTTAGCAATGCAAATTTTGGGCTCAATTGTGGTCGTAAGTCAAGGATTACCTCTGCTTCCAAGGGAAACTGCTGAGAACATCTCAGGGGCTGCCACAAAGAAGAGGGAGTCAAGCTATTCTCCAAGGCACCTGAGAGCAGGACAAGAAGCAATGGATGGAATGACTGAGAATCTCCACAGACATTTAGCAATGGATAGAAACTAATCAAGGAGAGAAGCAACTTAGAACTAAGGAGAAATTTCCTGACAGTGACAACAATTAATCAGTGGAACAACTTGCCTCTAGAAGCTGTGTATGCTCCAACACTGGAGGTTTTTAAGAAGAGGTTGGATAACAATTTGTCTGAAATGGTATAGGGTTTCCTGCCTAAGCAGGGGGTTGGACTAGAAGACCTCCAAGGTCCCTTCCAACTCGGTTATTCTATTCTATTCTACCATAGAAACGATCAGTTGTTGCAGCTTGTCCTTGATTTACGACAATTGGGACCCAGATTTTCAGTTGCTAAGCAAGTGGGTTGTTAAGTGAGTCGCACTCAATTTTATGATTTTTTTTTTCAAATGTGGTCGTTAAACAATTCACTGCAGTTGTTAAATGAATCACGTGGTCATTAAGTGAATCTGGCTTCCTCCATTGACATTGCTTGTCAGAAGCCAGCTAGGAAGGTCACAAATGGCGGTTACGTAAGCCTGGGATGTTGCAACCATCATAAATACATGCCAGCTGCCAAGCACCAGAACTTTAAACATGTTACTGTTTGGATCGTATGACGGTCATAAGTGTAAGGATTGATCTAAGTCCCTTTTTTCAGTGCTGTTGAAACTTCGAACAGTCACTAAACAAATTTAGTCGCAGACATGTTATACGATTCTTTGAGAAGCTACTACATTCTAAATGCCAAAGATGTGATTTAAATCTTGCATTCAAATTAAGGAATAGCATATATATTATTTATACTAAGACAGAATCACTAAATCATGTACATTTCCTCAAGTCATTTAAATGACAAAAAATAGGAATATTTATAGAAGTCCAAAGAATACAAATTAATCTATTATAGTCCTGCGGCATGAGAAAGGGAGAAAAACCCCTTAATTTTAAAACAATGTCATTTGTTTATGAATGTATAAAACCACCTCAGTGAAGGCTACTGCAAGCATCAGTGCATCCATTTGTTATATCAACTTATTGGTATTCTGCTTTTACTGTTTTTATAAATACCTCAAGGCAGTGAACATATCCAACACGCCTTCCTCCTTTTTTCCCCACAACATCAACCCTGCCAGGTGAGTGGCTACTCATCCTTATTTCAAGAATGAATTGTTAGAAATAGGATGGTTTGCCACAAAATGGTTTTTGTCTCCTGCTTAGGTGGGGGGTTGGACTAGATGACCTACAAGGTCTCTTCCAACTCTGTTAATCTGTTAAAAAGATGAATGAGTTCTCAAGGGCACATCATTGGGGAACACTGAAGAACTCCAAGGAGTCAGGTGACCCAAATGATCCAATAGCAATCTAAGCCGCCCTATATAAATTCCTGCTTCTCCTGAGTTCCTCAGTCTGAAAAATTGAAGACCTGATCTTTGGTCTTTGGGAATTCCCTTTCCTCACGGATAGATTGTTTTTCAACCTCAAATAGTGATTCTAACACCATCACCCTCTAAACTATTGAGCCCTGAGTGGGTCAATATTAAGACACTACGCCTCACAGCCAATGGCCTTTAAGATCCCTCACCTTTTTCCCATGTCTCTCAAGCAAAGAAAGTCCTGTCAGAAAGTTTTCCACCAAGTCGACAGCCTGCCCACAACTTTCCGGGTGCTGGTGCCATACCCAACTCTGTATTTCTTTGGGCAAGATAGCCAAAAATTGTTCCAGGACCAGCAGTTCTAGAATCTGTTCCTTACTATGTCTCTCTGGTTTCAACCAATGGTGGCAAAGGTCCAATAGTTGCCTGTAAGCTTTTCGGGGTCCCTCACCTTCTGGGTAACAGTACCAGCGGAAACTCTGGCGGGCACTCTCCATGGCAATGCCTCCTTCTTTCAAGATGCCTGTCTCTTCTTCCTCCTCATCTCCCTTGTCTCCAGCTGTGAGATTATTACAAGCTGCCTCTTCAGGTTCTTCTATTCCGTCAGGTTCTGTTAAATGGATCATCCCTTCTTCAGAATCTCTTGGTTTGGTTTTGGAAACCACATTGGCCTGGTGATTGTCCCATAAGGTGTCCTTGGATCCTTTTGCCTTCTGAATATAGTCCTCACAGATCTTAGCCATCTCTATCTGGGCGACTTCAGTCTGAGTGGCCTTTTCAACTTTGGAGAGGCGTCTATCTTTAACAGGTTTTGTGAAGCCCTTAGGCCTCCTTCCATCTATGGCCATAAATGGGGCCTTGTCTTGTAATTCAGGCATGGTGCAAATCTTGATATCATCTCTGAGCTGAATCCTAGATTCTGGTGAGGACTTCCCTTGGACTTCAATTTCTTCTTCAATAGTAATCAGACAATCAATTCCAACCATCCCTTCAGTGTTGGCCTCCTTCTCTTTAAAGGAGTCAGAAGAATTTTCAGAGGAAACCACACAAATCTGAATGTCGTCCAGCATTATCTTAGGAGGGGTTGCATCTATCTCTTTGTGCTGTGGAGTCGGCAGGAGGACCTGCTGCCAGACTTCCCAGTACTGGGGCTTCACAACCGTTCCACTTAGATCCATGCAGTCTTTCCAGGATGGTGAGCAATTTAGGAATTCTTTAATCGTCCCAACAGGAGGCGAACACTTCTCCATTTCCACTTTAATTTAGACTTCTGGTTTTGTAAATGCGGAGGAAAGAAGCAACCGGCTTAGAATGTACTAGGAAGTCAGATTCCTCGAGAAGCAGTCGTTGTCACCTCTTGCTGATTTTTCGGAACTTAGTTTATGTTCTCCCCATGAACAGACATCCTCCAGAAAAGAGATAAAGATGATTCTTCCAACCAGCTGAAGGGGGGGGGGGGAAGAAAATGTGTCTGGTCAAAAAACGTTGGCAATTGTGAACCAAGGAAAAAAAATACAGGCAGTGCTCAACTTACAACAGCAACTGGGCCAGAATTTCTGTTGCTAAACAATGCAGTCAGAGCAAGACAGGGAAGAGTTTTAAGTCCCAGGGAAGGAACAAGACAATGTGCAAGAAAGAAAGCTGGGAAGACACCAAGAAAGCGCTAGCGGAAGCGTATAAAAAGCAAGCGGATAAACACCGATCTCTCCAGCCTCCTTTCCCTGTGGGAGATCCGGGTTTATCTATCAACCAAATATATTAGATTGCGATTGCCCAGTAAAAAGCTAGGACCTAAGTTCTTAGGGCCTTTTCCAATAGTGAAAATAATTAACCCAGTGACAGTTCAGCTTAACCTCCCACGCATTCTAGGGAAAGTGCATCCTGCCTTTCACTGCAGTCTGCTAAAGCCGGCAGTCGGCTCAAGATTAAGACCACCGACCTGACCAGCACCCAAACCCATAGTGGTGCAGGGGGAGACCCATTTTGAGGTTAAGAAAATTTTAGACTCTAGATCAGTGATGGCGCAATGCCCTGCCCCCCACGCATGCGCGCACACACACACACACACACCCGCACTATTGGGCCCATTTTTCGCCACCCACCGGCCCTGGAGGCTTTCCTGAAGCCTGGGAAGGTGAACACGGCCTCCCCCCCCCCCCGTCCTCCGGAAGGCCAAAAATCAGCTGGCCAGCGCGCACATGCGCACTGGAGCTGACATAGGGCAACGCCTCATGTGCCCTCAGATATGGCTCCACGTACCACCTGTGGCACACGTGCCATAGGTTCGCCATCACGACTCTAGATTGTACAGAGGTCTATTACAATATCTAGTCCATTGGAAGTGGTACCCCCTTTGTCTGAGGCTACCTGGGTTAAGAGCTGGGATGTAGAGAGATTAGTAAAGCAGTTCCATGACAAATTCCCTGATAAGCCAAAAGGGCCCCCCCCGGGGGGGGGGGAGAGGTGGTTAGGGACTACCTGGATTAACCCCCTATGTTCCTCTCGTTGCAGGACACGATCATCGGTTGAGGTGGGGGCAGCCTGTCAGCCCTGGAGGCCATCTTTTACTTTGGATCTTCAGGGCTGCCACACTTAGTGCTGTGGGAAACCAGGAAGTGGGGATTGCATGGAGTGGTAGTGATATATAGCCGTAACAACATTATTTTCTCTGGGAGTCAAGGACGATTCAGCCTGCACCTGGAGTGGCGTGACTGGGAGGCATCTCGAGTTGGGACGGTGGAGTGATTGGACCATGTGATGAACTTGTGGGTGCAGGGGAAGGGACTTTGACTTTCTTTTGGGTGGGGAAAACCCGGAAGCTTTCAGATTCAGGTTTTCTCAGATGTGCCAATATGGCATCTCTAATAAAATGGAACTTTGAGGAACTTCTAGCCTCGGAGTCTTCTTTCGTTGGGGGTGTTACCTGGAACCCTGACACTTGCTTGTTTTCTTGCAGACGTTTCATTACCCAACTAGGTAACATCATCAGTGCTAGTAAAGAGTGGTGTTTGCTGGCAGCTTATATTCTGGTGACTTGCCTGTCTGTGTGGGTAGGGGTGGTCTTGGAGATTCTTTGGTTGGGCTATTTATTGATGGCTCTTTGGTGTTGATCAAGAAACTGCCAAAGACCCATCAGTAAACACCCCAATCGAAGAGATTCTGCAAGAAAACAAGCAAGCTCAGAGAACACCAAGAACCCATACACACACACACCCCGATTGGTTGTAGGTTAAGGACTTCCTGTAGCAACTACCTATCTCTGCCCCTCTCTGGAATGTGCTGCCTCTTCCCTGAGAAGCTCCAGTGGTACTACCGATATCCCCCACCCTCCGTCCCCTGCACATTACATCACGCTTGGTTTTTCAATGGGTGTAGTCTCCAAAGTAGGAAGATGTGGCTTCAGATTTTAGGCTTCATTATTAGCATTTTAAAAGGTGATACTACCACTTCTAACATCCAAGTCTGGCTCTCTTTTTTATCTTTAAGAAAGCATGATTCCCCCTTTCTTAGCCAGGGCCATTTCTTATGTGTGAGACCTGGCTTTTTCAGCAACTACAGATAGAGAGCTACCGTATTGTCCTGAATAATAACAGATTTAGCTCCACTTCATAATAACAGAATAACAGAGTTGGAAGGGCCCTTGTAGGTCATCTAATCCAACCCCCCCCCCCACACACACACACACATGCCCAAGCAGGAGACCCTACACCATTTCTGATAGATGGCAGTCCAGCCTTTTCTTGAAAGCTTCCAGTGGTGAAGTTCCCACAACTTCTGAATACACTTGCAATGTGCAAAAAAGACGCAAACCTAACTGGGAAAGAGTATCATCGTAAGCCATACATTGGTCACTTGTGGAATATTATGTAAAAATCATTTTTTTTCTATTGTTTAAACTTCACAAGCGATCAATGTATTTTAACTGATCATTTATTTACGAAATGATCGAAGAGCCGTGGTGGTGCAGTGGTTAGAATGCAGTACTGCAGGCTTCTTCTGCTGACTGCCAGCTGACTGCAATTTGGCAGTTCGAATCTCACCAGGCTCAAGGTTGACTCAGCCTTCCATCCTTCCGAGGTCAGTAAAATGAGGACCCAGTTTGTTGGGGGCAATATACTGGCTCTGTAGAAAGGGCTGTAAAAAGTACTGTGAAGCGGTATATAAGTCTAAGTGCTATTGCTATTTATGGACTATCACATGTATTGAACGTATGTGATAAAAGTTAAAAAGCCTTGAATCTGCCTCTTTTTAACAGCCTTCTGATCTGGAATCCGAGAAACCCATCTCCACTCAAAAAATGCAATGTTTCCTTAAAGGCAATAGATCACTGACAAGTGTGAATCTGGCGCTGGAGCCAATCAACATTTAAAACCCTTGGGAATTTAGCACCTCTGCCTGGCCAGGAAGATCATTCCTGATGAGGGAGATAACAGACAAAATATTTTCTAAGTTCCTAAGACCATAAAAGTATATCACACCTGTATTTCCTGTTTCTCGGTGACCATAAAACTTATACATCACACTCTTGTGATCTCATGTCTTACACAAAGGGTTCCAAATGATACAAAAACCCCACTGAAGTGCCAGTCTGGGGTCAGCTGCCCCCAAAAGCAAATCTTGTATTGTTTTTGGAGTAATAAATATTTTTTCCAAAAGCAGCCAGCCTCCGCATCTTGATTGCTTCCCAGCTCGGAAGGAACCCAAGGAAATTCTCCCAACATATGCATCATTTGTTTCTGTACCCTACAAAAAGATTTGACCTCCCCCCCCTACACACACACACACACAATTAATCAATGGTTTTTGTGTCAGCTGCCACCTTATGTGGTTCGCTGCGGTGACAAACTGCCATGAATTGTGGGGAAGAGGAATTGTTTGAGAAAATGAAAATCCTGCCTCACGGTCACCCAGCTGGAAGGGGGGAGCCGCATACCAAACTGCCCTTCTTGAACGTTATGAAAACATCTTGCCTGAACCTGATTGGTTACACTGGGATGGACAAAGAGAGTTAAGGGAGGGAAAAGTAGAGCTTATGAATTTTGGCGTGTGATTCTTAATTCTGGCTTTGCAATATAGGTAGTCCTGGACTTAACAACAGTTTGTTTAGTGACCGTTCAAAGTTACAATGGCATTGAAAAAAGTGGCATATGACCATTTTTCACAATGTGATTTACATTCAGTTGCTTCACAACTGGTTCATATTTATGACGGTTGCAGTGGCCTGGGGTCATGTGATCACCTTTTGCGACCTTCTGACAAGCAAAGTCAAGGGGGAAGCCATATTCACTTAACAACAGTGTTACTCATTTAACAACTGCAGTGGTTCACTTAACAAATGGGGCAAAAAAGTCATAAAATGGGGCAAAACTCACTTAACAAATTTCTCACTTAACAACATAAATTTTGGGCTTAATTGTGGTCATAAGTCGAGGACTACCTGTACCGCAATACACTTGACCTCTAATAAACTATATCTTTCTCAACAAACGGAGCCAAGGATCGTGTCAGACCGTGTAAACTTTGCGTGGGAATACTCAGATCTAGCTTTACTTTCGCTGCAACCACTTAACTTTAGTAAAAGAACCTAACATTTCAGCCTAATGGATTCAAGAATCTTTCTTTCCTAAATGTCTAAGTCGGGGCAAGTCTGACATTAAGTTAGATCTGAGTATTCCCGTGCAAAGGTTACACATTTTTCTCTTTCCCCGGCCTTCCCCCCTTGACCAGTTCATCCTTCCCCCCTTAACCAGTTCATCGGTGTCCAATTGTAATCCTTTTCAATGTTTTGGGAACAGCTCTGATGCTAGGCGCCTCTTGATGTAGTTTCCCATTCTATTCCCAGGCTGTGTCCTTGGCAACCGGCTTATTCCAGTTTTACACTCTGGTCAGCTTGTCTCCCCCCACCACACACACACACATGTCCATTTGTCTACTCATTCCCATGCCCGACCTTTGCTTCCCCCAAATTCCTCCCCCCCTCCCTTTTTATGGCAGGATGCCAGCGAAGCGAAAGAAGCTGAAGATGGCAGACCTGACAGATCGTTTCTATTTAGAGGTTTAAGTTGTGGCAGGTCCAACATTTTGCTTTGCCCGCAGTTGCTTAGTGATTCATACTTCCAGGTGGGCAAGGTAAAAATCTCTCTCTCTCTCTCTCTCTCTCTCTCTCTCTCTCTCTCTCTCAAATTCAGGGATCAAGTGCTTATCAGCTCCACACTGGGGTGGCCAAATTTGAAGGCAACAAAGGAACCGGACCAAAAAAAAAAAATGGGTCAGCTCCAGAGAAAAACTAAATTTAGTAGTAGATGAGAAAATGCAGATGATGCCAATATCGGAAATCCCGACCTTAGCAACTGCTCTCACGGGAAAAGGAGGAGTCCAAGATACACACAGAGAAACACATACACACACAAACACACACACATATACCCTTAGATCTCAAACAACCAATCAAAATAGAGCTGGAAGGGACCTTGGAGGTCTTCTAGTCTAATCCCCTGCTCCAGCAGGAGACCCTGCCTATACCGTTTCAGACAAGCGGCTGTCCAGCCTCTTTTTTAAAAAAAAAACCTCCAGTGATGAAGGATCTCAATGGTCAGTTTCCCGTAGTGCCCCCTGCGAAGTAAGGGGGGGGGAGAGAGACGGGAAGGTAGGAAGGGGGAAGAAGCTGGATTCCCGATCCAACCTGGGGGGAAGGGGCGAAGAGGGCGCAACGTCGGGCGCGACACAGACGGGCGGAAAAGCGGGCAGGGAACGAAATTGAGCAGGCGCCGCCGTTTCTTCTCCATTGGAGGAAAGGCGAGGCGGCGGGAAAGGCATCCCGGTTCCTCGCTTTCCCCCCACCCCGGGATACCGGGAAGGGAGGCGCGGCTGGACGGTCGCAAGCTTGGGATTCCGCGTGGGCAACGAGCCAGCCAAGGGGACGGGCACGCGCGGGAAAGGGAGCCTTGGCAGGAATGCCTCTTTCGCTCCCGGGAATTCTCTTTTCCAGCAGCCTCGCGCTGGCGGCTCCTTTCTCCGATGCCTGCCGCGCGAGCCCCGCGCATTCCCTCCCGCGCGTTCTCGTGGGGCTGGGAAGGGGGTGGGTGGGGAATGAGGTTGTGCCAGAGGAAAACGGGAGTTACTCACCTCCCCTCCCCCTTGGAAGACGGGAGACTCTTTGGGGGCCGGTGGATCATGCCCAAGCCCTGTCTTCTTTGCTTGCGTCGGGAGGGGGGGGCACCGCAGGAAGGGAACTCCCCCATCCCAGGAAATGCGCAATGGCCCCCTCCGGATAAGACGCGGCCTGCCCTCCCCTTCCGTCTTGCTGCACGTGGGAACGGGGGTGGGAGAAGAGGGGGGGAGGGGAATGTTAGGGGTTAACTATTCCTGGGCTATGTTGCTTTGCGAAATCGGAGCCGATCCGTCAAGGGTCCTTTTTCTGCAACCCTCAGCCCATCGCTTCGCATTTTTGAGCGCTTCCTAAATTGCAGCTCCAAGCGTGCACTTTCTGGAATCCGCAATTCAACCGAGAGGATTCATTTGGTCGGTTGCAAAAGTAATTTCTCAAATCAGGGACACACACACACACAATCAATCAATCAATCAATCAATCAATCTCAATCTCTCCCCCTCCCCCTCTCCCTTTCCCTTCTCTCTCTCCCTTTCCCTCTCTCCTGCAAGGCAAGCCGCCATCGGTAGATGGCATCCTCAGCCTTTCCTGATAGAAAGCTACCTTGTTTAATGTCTATGGAGATTCTCAGTCTCCATAGAAGACTGAGATTGGTTGTCCCAAAGCCGGGTGATGGTTGTCCCAAAGGTGATTTTTCAGGAGGCAACTGGACTTTTTTGCTTTTTCTTTGAGGATGTTTCGCTTCTCATCCAAGAAGCTTCTTCAGCTCTGACTGGATGGTGAGGAATGGAAGGATTTATATTCCTTGCAGACAGTGAGTCATTTGCATTCTTTTTTAGAGAGTTGTTCAGGCCACTTGGAGGGTTGTCTGTGTCCTAAGGGTCACCTGATGAGTGTGGAGCCTTCTTGGAACTGCTGAAAGCACTGTGTTGTGCAAAGGAGATGGGAAAGCGAACCACGTAGCTGCATCAAGGAGCTGGTATCTCAGTCAAAACAAGGCACATTCCAACCGATACGCCCGAGGTCGTCTCCACGGAAACCCGCAGTGGCCGGAAGGAGTGACTTTTACAACCCACGAAATTGCTTTGTTGGGGAATGTGACTGATGACATATTGGGGGGAGGGGAAAACAGGGTCAGAGGCAAAGCGCGAATTAACTGAGGTCAGAGTTGGCTCCACCTGGTCCATGAATGAAGCTCCTAATAAATAACTGGATTTCTTTTGAAGCTTGGCTTGAGGCTCATGATTTAATTAGGGCATCTGTCGGAACCCTGACATAGTGTCTGCATAATGTCTCCTGATAAGAGAGAGACAGCTTGTTAGCATTAACTGGCATCTGGTTAGTCTTGTGAACTCCAGACAACCTTTTTGCTTATTAATATCCTAAAATTTATGCCCCTTCTGTCATCATTTTATGATGACAGAACATGTGTGGTATTATGGGATGCAAATATATAACATGTTTGACTGCATGTAATTGATTACCTGTGCAAAGGGAAAGTTACTTTTGTTCTGTCCAATCACCTTTTCTCTTGCATTTTCTCTGATGTCTTAACTATAAAAGGGAATGTAAGATGGGTCTTGAAGTTCTCCCTTTTCATAGGGAGATCCTACTTTATCAGAGTATAATAAATTGCTTTTAAATGATCTTCCAACTTGGTTATTTATTGGAAAAGGTAAACTGAGGCAGAACCTAGGGTCAGATTTGGCCATCTCCCTCTAGTTATCTCTAAAGGTCCTAAAATGGAGGTTTTTGACTGAGCTCATCCAGGGCCTGCGAAATGTGGCCTACCTATTCCAGAATTTGAGAAATGAGAGGTCATTTAAAAACTAGTCTTGACAAAATATGTTCCATGCATGCAAAAAAAAATGTTGGTTTTAAGAAATACCCACTTTTTCTTTTAAGACAAAAAAACACTACAGATTTCTGAATGAGGAATAAGAGTTTATAAGCTATGAAAATTACAATGTAAAATTAAACGCTTATAAAACCATAGATATAAAAATGCTAGCATGTTATTGCTAAATCAAATAATACTACACCTTCACTAGCTACTACTGCCTTAACCTTTTATGAATGAATGTCTTCATTCATGATGTGTGAATGATTTCACACCTGAAAAACCTCCATTGAGAACTCAGATGCATTTTAGAAATTGTGCAACTATACCCTATGAGTCAAATTGAATGGATACAACAGCATCTCTTCCTTCAGGCAAATCCACAATTGGTGAATGACTTCCTAATGCCACATATGTTTGCCAAATAATGCACACAAGTGTTTCTCGTCTGTGGATTGTCTCAATTTCTGGAGAAAATATATACACTTGAAATTTGGCCAATGTTTAGAAGCGGAAGCCCGAAGGACAAAAATGCATTCACACCATGAATTCTAATGAATTCAGTATCTTTAGTAAGCAGTCTACAATGTTCATTTTCCTTTCTAAAATGTTAGAAAGCATTATTATTTTTATTCTCTAGTTGCAACTCTGCACCACTAGTATCTGTGAGGGCTGTATGACATCACGCATGTCATGGTGCTTTACAGGCAGTCCTCGGCTTAAGATTATGCAGGTAGTCCTTGACTTATGTCCACAATTGAACCCAAAATTTCTGTTGCTAAACAAGACAGTTGTTAAGTAAATTTTGCCCCATTTTATGACATTTCTTGCCACAGCTGTTAAGTGAATCACTGCAGTTGTTAAATTAGCAGCACAGTTGTTAATTGTGGCTGCCCCATTGACTTTGCTTGTCAGAAGATAGCAAAAAGTGATCACATGACTCCAGGAAACAGCATTGTCATAAATATAAGCCAGTTGTCAAGAATTCTGATCATGGAGATGTTGCAACAGTTGTAAGTGTGAAAAACAGTCACCGTTCAGTGCCATTGTGATTTTGAACGGACACTAAATGAATTGTTGTAAATCAAGGACTACCTAGAGTGTGAAACTTCTGTCATAAGTCAAGGACTACCTGGATGCAAATGATTTGAATGATGCAGTTGGTGCAAATGACATAATTACAGCATGACACTATAAACGTGGCTCCTAAACATGCCTCAGCCCTATACATTCATTTGGCTGGAATTATCTCTTTGGAAAAAACCATAAGCAAACTTCATTTTGCCTGTTATTATCCAACAAACTGTAGCTTTGCACATTTCCAATGGAATCCTTCAACCCCTGAGCAAAGGCCAGCCATTGGTCTGCCTTGTTTGCCTTTCTGTACCAATTAGTCTTTGCAGTGGGCATAAATGGGGCATCTTTGAGGTGGCAACTGAATCAAAGCAGGAAACCTTCCTGTTATAAGTGGGTTAGTGTTTTTTACATTCTACAAGAATCCTGGCTTTTCTAACTACCCCAACCCCAAGTTTTCAGCAACAGAAATAACTATAGGGGGAAATTTCTCCTCAGAATATAAAGCCTGGTGTCTCGGGTGCATGGAATCCAGAAGCATTTGTAGAGAGGTCAAGACAATAAAGATGGTCACCTTGAACGTTGATGGCAGCCCTGCACTTTTTTTACATGCCTCTATAAAAAGAGTCTTTAGAGCAGGGTGGGCAACTATGGCCCCTTTATGACCTGTAGACTTCAACTCCCAGAATTCCTGCATGCCTGGCTCGGGAATTCTGGGAGTTGAAGTCCACAGGTCATAAAGGGGCCATAGTTGCCCATTCCTGCTTTAGAGCAAAGGTTAATCATTTCAATGGAGGCTTAATTCAAGTTCAATCTGTTTTCTCTGCTGGCAAAGCAGCATTGGATTTGTCATCCGCAAACAGAGAACATAGAATAATAGTCTTGGAAGGGACCTTGGAGGTCTTCTAGTCCAACCCCCTGCTGAAGCAGGAGACCCTATACCGTTCCAGACAAATGGCTGTCCGTAACAGAGTCATATCTTTCATGCCTTTTCCAGTTTTGTTTTTTTTTAAGCATCCGGTACCCTAACTTTAGCATTATTAAATAATTAAATTGTGGAACTTGCTCTTTTCCCAAAATATGTGTTTCCATGCTGCAAAATTTGGATTTGGAATGGATATAAAATTGTAGCCTTGCTTTTAAACTACAGGCTGCTCTTTCATGCTGAAAAACTAGGGTAGAAGATAGAATTTAGGAAGCTTTTGACCTTCCTAATGTGTGCTTTAAAACAGACCTTTACTTTTATTCTCTCTCCTATTCCCAATATATAAATCACATTTCTGCATAAGTAAGGTAAACAGCTTTTCTCATTTCTGCAAGTCTACATGATTTCTTTTGGTCATAGGCCTCCCTTCCCACAGCCATATTTCATTTCCATGCATGCATAAAACATGAATGCTTCATGTAAAAAAGTTGTCACAAGGGGGCAACAGGAAGTACTATATAGCAATGTTGCATGTTGCAGACAGATGGTTTGGATGCACCATATTTAGCTAACATTATGTCACGTTCTCCCACATAGATCCATCTATCACAGCGGTTCTCAACCTGTGGGTCGCGACCCCTTTGGAGGTCGAACGACCATTTCACGGGTCGCCGCGCACATTAGCCCGCCATTTTGGTGCCACCGTCACTGCAGGAGTGAAAAGGTCCCGGTTCGGCCGTGCCTGCGGGTCGCCGGACAGCTGGTAGCCCGGACGCCGCCATTTGGGTTCTTCTACCTTCTGCGCATGCGCAGAATGCTTTGCGCATGCGCAGAGGGTAAAAGGACCCAAATGGCGGCGTCTAGGCAGGTGGGCGAAGTCTCCCGCTTCTGTCGCTACCAGCTGTCCGGCGACCTGCAGGCACGCCCGAGGGGGCAGGCGGCGGTCGCGGGCGGGGGGGTCGCGGCATTAGAAAGGTTGAGAACCACTGATCTATCAGAAGAAATGGGAAGGACAGGCCTGAAGCTTGAGGTTAAACTTCAGAAGGTGGGGTAGGCTGCAAAGCTTGTTCCTCTGTACGTGTCCGCTTCAGGGAGGGACCTTCTAACAAGAAAGATTCCTCCATGTCAGATGTTCGTTCTTCCACATCTCTGGTAGGTTCCGAGCAAGTTGCTTTGCCCGTGACCTGGAAGACAAGCAAAGGAAGCTCTTAACCAGTGTCTCTTAAGCTTGGCAACTCTGCGCTGACTCCAACTACAGGTAGTCCACTACTTATGACCTCAATTGAGCCCAAACTTTCTGTTGTTAAGCGAAACATTTGTTAAGTGAGTTTTGCTCCATTTTACGACCTTTCTTGCCCCAGTTGTAAATGAAATCACTGCCGTTGTTACGTTAGTTGTTGTTAGTTGTTAAGTGAATCTGGTTTTCCCATTGACTTTGCTTGTCAGAAGTTCGCAAAAGGTGATCACATGACCCCAGGACACTGCAACCGTCATAAATATGAGTCTGTTGTCAAGCGTCTGAATTTTGATCACGTGACCATAAGGATGTTGCAATGGCCGTAAGTGTGAAAACCGATCACAAGTCACTTTTTCCAGTGCTGTTGTAACTTAGAACATTCACCAAATGAATTGCTGTAAGTCGAAGATTACCTGTACCAGAATTTCCCAGCCAGCCAACAAGTTTACCAGAGTTTAGTAACCCTAATCTTAACACTCAATTCACTGTCAAGGTTCCAAGTAATGAACCCAAACAATCCAGCAACTCTGAGACTTTCGGCTTTCTCAAAGAACTGCTTTATTGAGTATGGCCTTTCGGTACTTTTGAAATGCCAAACCAGCTCTGGCTATTTCCCACGCTTTCAGTATAGTTAAAGAATAGACAGCTCCCTCCCTCCTTGTCACAGGTCACATTGTCCAATTAGGTGTTCTGGCGTCTCCTTGGTAACCTCTTCCAGTCTCTGACCAGCACCAGTTGGGATGACCTTGGTTCCCATGAGATAGTAAGTTGTTGATATCTGGTCTGACATTCCAGAGCTCCCTCCTCCCCCCCACTCAAAGTGCGTCAAGCTGAGATGAGATACGGAGAAAATGGCTCCGACAGGCCCAATCCATTTCGAAGTTGACAGTCACCTTCTATCTCAGATTTTCCAGCCTAAACCTGTCTCTCAGATAAAGGGGAAAACCACAACATTGTGCTCAAAATCTGATTCCACATTTGTGCATCTCAAATATTCAGAAATTCTGCTTTGGAAATTTGGTGAGAAGGGATTATCTTTTTTTTACAGGAAAACAAGATAAAACCAGAACCTGCAATTCTGGGCCATGGGAGTACAGGCAGTCCTCAACTTATAACCATTTGTTTAGTGACCATTCACTAAGAGCTGTGGTGGCGCAGTGGTTAGAAGGCAGAACTGCAAGGTTAACTCACTGCTCACTCCAGGAGTTTGATCCTGACCGGCTCAAGGTTGACTCAGCCTGCCATCCTTCCGAGGTCAGTGAAATGAGGATCCAGATTGTTGAGGACAATATGCTGACTCAGTAAACCGCTTAGAGAGGGCTGTAAAGCAGTATATAAGTCTAAGTGCTATTGCTATTGCTATTCAAAGTTACAACAGCGCTGAAAAAAGTGACGTATGACTGTTTTTCACATTTGCACCTTCCCCATGGACACGTGATCAAAATTCAAATGCTTGGCAACCCGCATGTATTTATGACGGTTGCACTGTCCCAGGGTCATGTGATCCCCTTTTGTGACCTTCAGACAAGCGAAGTCAATGGGGAAGCCAGATTCACTTCACAACCGTGTTGCTAACTTAACAACTGCAGTGATTCGCTTAACAACCGTGGCAAGAAAGATCACAAAATGGGGCAAAACTCACTTACTTAGCAAAAGAAAAGTTGGGCTCAATTGTGTCATAAACTGAGGACTATCTATAAGCGTGTAAGCATGTTGTATTAAATTCAAGAGGGCGTTAAAAGTTTTAAAGCTCCAAAGTGATAGATCTCATTGACCATTTTTAAATATCTTTTTTTTCTTTTTTAAAAAAGTTTTTAATTGTTAAAATTTTAGGATACAAAAGAAAGTAAGAAAATGGCTAAGACAGAACAAAGAATACTGTATTTGGAAGACACCTGATCAGGAATGGAGGCCAATAATGTATTGTAGCCAAGAGATGGTTTTGCTTCATTGTGAGTAGAAATTTCTGATAGCATTTTGTTCATAATAATTTCCTCATTTTCACACATTTAAAAAAGGGTGAGGCTTTGTTTGCATGGTGATGGCCATTTTGAATTTTTTGACCTCCTGCCCCCCCCCCATCCGAATCCTCAGCTTTTTTCCACAATCAGCACAATCACCTGGAAATCAGACGTCGTGAGATCTGGTTCTTCTTTGCTAAGCTTGGGAGGGTCGTCGGTTCCCTCAAGAAGGAGCACCCCAGAATCTGTACGCAGAAAAGGAATCAATCAAAAACAGGCAAATCCCGGCAGATTTTCTGAAAAATGTAGCCTTTCTTTCCCCTGTCCTCCATCATCTTACGAACATCCATCCTTAAAATTTACTTTTTGCAGACTTGGGGGAAGAGATTTATGCTAAGGTTCAAAACTGAAAATTTAGCTAATCAGTAGAAAAGTTAGATAGGATAACACAGCACGAAAGAGAAGCTTAAATATAGCTGTGGCACAATATAGAATTTTATCAGAGCATAATTGCAGTCCTCGCTAAGTGTTAAAAATTGCAGGGAAGAACTTCTGGAGGACAGGGAAATGAGTTACAAGTCGTCGACTCATGACCATTCGCTTAGTGGCTATTCCAAGTTACAACGACACTGAAAAAAGTGACTTAAGACTACACCTCGCACTTTACAGGGTCTGTGTGGTCACATGATAAAAACTCAGGTGTTTGGCAACCAGCATATATTTACAAGGGTTGCAGGTCATGTGATCATCATTTGCGACCTTCCCAACTGGCCTGACAAGTAAAGTCAATAAAGAAAGCTAGATTTGCTTAATGACCACAGCAAACATGGTCATAAAATTCATATTTATGGTTCATATTTATCACATGACCTTTGCTGTGTACCAAGGTCATGTGATCCCCTTTTGTGACCTTCTGAACAAGCAAGGTCAATGGGGAAGCCAGATTCACTTAACAACCAGGTTACTCACTTATCAACTGCAGTGATTCACTTAACAACTGAGGCAAGAAAAGTCGTAAAATGGGGCAAAACTCACTTAACAAATGTCTCACTTAATAACAGAAATGTTGGGCTCAATTGTGGTCGTACGTCGAGGACTACCGGTGTTGTCCCTAGATGCTCCCAGCTCTATATTTGCCTTGCAAGGTAGTCCACACAAGAAGCACACCCAGAAGTACTAGCTCTAACTTTATTGTAAGGTTACTGTCATGGTTCCGACTAACGAATCCAAGCAAATCAGAACTCTAAGGCTAGAGACTTCCTCAAAGAACTTCTCTATTGGATACATCATATTGGCACAATCAAATGCAAAACCAACTCAAAATATTTCCCGCAGTTTCAGTATAATTAAAATAAGAAAATAAGAAACAGTCTCAGGTCACATTGGCCAATTAGGTTAATTGGCGGGCTCTCCAGGCACTCCTCCCCGGCTCTATCCATCACCTGTAGAGATGACCTTGGTTCTCATGAGAAAGTTCTGTGTTTAGTCTAGCAACACATTTCATCCTCCTTCCCCCCCCCCTTCCCACTCTGTGTGGCAACTGAGGAATAGAGAAATGGCTTCTGCCAGGTTTGATTCGAAGTTGACAGTTACATTAACAGAATCTTGCAAGTCTGAAAGTACACTTCTCCCCCCTCGCCTTTGCAATGAAAGTAACTAGGGAGGGTCCCTTCTGAGACATTTTCCACGGCCCCATTTATTCTGCAGACTCAGCTGCCTGAAATCTAACTTTTGCATGGCTCTTTCTCCTGTCTCCCAAAGCTATTCCCATATATACCATTAGACTCTACCTCAGAGTTTCTCAATCTGGGCAACTTGAAGATGTGTGCGACTTTGTTACATATTAGAGTAGTAGTATTACTAGTAATACTAGTAATACTAGTATTACTAGTAACAAACAACACTAGACTCAACAATTGCCTCGATCTCATCTTCTGCAACAGTCTACACTCAATTTATGGACTACAAATAAAAGAACCCTTTTCCAACAGTGACCACAGCATGATTGACTTTTGTCTTAATATACGTCCCTATAAAAATCAACATAATGATAGGATAACCAATTATAACTTTAAAAAAGCCAACTATGATAACATAGACACTGACCTCTCATCTCTTGATTGGCAAATACTATTCTCTGGCTGTAATACTATCGAAGACTACTACAATATCTTTTTGCTCGAAATCAAAAGAGTCATCAA
>QLTV01001194.1:62898-81547 GCA_003457575.1 Thermophis baileyi | reverse complement strand
CTCGTGTCTCTCGCTCTCTTCTGTTTTTGTTTTTTTTTTTGTGTGTGTGTGTGTGCAATTTTTTGTTTTTATTTTACTTTATGGCATATGAAAATTCCAATTTCAATTGAACAGTGTGTTATCTGGGTACAGATCATTTTAGGAAATAATAATCATGCTATTTGTTTAACCAAGTTAATGTATCTTCCTTATATCACTAATCCTTTGATATATTTCCTTCTTTTTGTGTGTGTATTGGAAGAAGCCTTTTTTATTATCTTTGACTTTTGTTGCAAGTCTTTGTTCAATCTGGGCCTTTGCTTTCCTGATTTTTTCTTTACAGATTCTGGCTATCTGCTGATACTCCTTGTTCTCCTCCTCCGTCTCACTCTCTGAATTTTCTTAAATCCACAGTCATTTTCCGTTCACTAAAGACAATAAAGTCTCTTCCTTGTAGTCCCACAATTTTGGAGCCTCCCAGAGCTTTTTCTGGGGGGTGGGGGGGTGGCACCCTATTTAGGGAATGCCTTCCCCCAGAGATGCTCAACAGATGTTCATAGGAGCATCATTTCACCCTCTTGCAAAAACCTTTCTGTATTTCCCTAAATGGGCTCCTAAATGGGCTTTTCATTATATTTCAATCACGTTATCCCCGTTTTAAAAAGAAGGCTGGGGCTGCTTTTTCGTTTATGCGCTGCTTTTTATTCTATTCCACCCTATACGATTTCTCTCTCTCTCTCTCTCTCTCTCTCTCTCTCTCTCTCTCTCTCTCTCTCTCTCTCTCTCTTTTTTTTTTTTTTTTTTAAAGAGTGTGTTCCTGGAAACCGCCCAGAAAACTTCGACTATGGGGGTGTGGGGGAAATATGTGTTAAATTTTTAACCACTCCATAAAACAAACTATTTTCCTTTCTCCCTTGGGTAAGGAATGAAGCTGTCCCACCCGCCACCCATTTCCTTCCTAGATCTATCCACGGCGCCCTTTTCCCATCGGCTAAGCAACCCGCACATTCCTGCCCAAAGCAGGTGGGTGTGTATGTGAGGGTGAGGGTGAGGGTGGGGGGAGAAGAGATGAAAGGGCAGCCGCCGGTGAGGACCCAGCAGGAGGCAGGCTGTTAGGTGACCTCAGCCTGTTGGAATCCTCAGTCCAAGGCCGCCTCGAGGACAGGGGGCGTGGTCAGCGGCTATAAAAGGTCCGGCGAGGAACGAGGCGAGCCACTAAGTGGCGGGAATCGGCGCCGGGGAGGGTCGCAGGATGGAAGTGCTGTCAGGTACGGCAAAAGTCCGCAAGAAACGGGGGGGGGGAGAAGAGCGAGGAGAAGCACGCGCTTTTCCAAAGTTTTCTTCGGAATCTCCAAGTTTCCCTCCACGAAGCGGGACGTGGGTGGGGGGAGGAAAGTTCGGTTAAAAAGGATTCGAAACCAACTTCGCGTTTACCCACCGCTGTTTGCGCGGTTCTGGAGCGCTTCCATCTCGTGCCCAGCTAGGATGGCAGCTCGCTTAACAAAGTCACGAGGAAGCAACCTCTCCAAGGGCATCGCGAGTGTCCCAGCCGCTGCCACCAACACCGGCTCGGCGAGATCCCAAAGGCTCGGGTTGCGCTGCGAAGGTCGAATCGAAGCGGGCTGGGGAGCAGCGGAAGGCAGCTGGGTCCTTCTCGGGCGAAGTTTTCCCCCAATCGGCCGCTTTCGTTCCCTGTTCGGCTGGCAGGCTGAAGGGAAAAGCCAAAGGGGAGGGAAGGAGGGATTGATTGATTGATTGATTGATTGATTGATTGATTGATTATGCCCGCCCACCTCACCAAAAAGGCGATTCTTGGGGTGAAAATGACTGAAGACTGCATTGGACCCTTCTGTTACACAACCACCAAGTGAAGCGTGCGTTTTCCAACGTATCCTATTGCTTGCATTTTCCACTTATTGGACTCTCTCCTCTCCTCCCCTCCTCCTCCCCTCCCCGTTTGACAATAACCAATTTTCGGTGTGTGTGTGGGTGTGTGTTAGAGTTGCTTTTTGTAACAGACACAGAGATCTGTGCTTTGGATTCTCTGAAGTTATTTAGGAAACAGAGGGAGGGACTTTACCCGTTGAACCACTACCTTTCCTGCAGGCACGTCAGCGCATGCAGTCACTTCTTGAAAATAGCAAAGCTCCAAATACTGTTAAGGATTATAGCTGTTATAAATGATCTTTTGCTGGTGGGATGAATCCAGGTCAGTGAGACACAAGTGCTCGCAGGAAGATGCCCAGGCTGCTTTTTGGTTGAAATGTATTTCATGTATGTAAGATCATCATGTTTGGCTTCTGTGTGGGTCACTCAGAACTGCTCATATACTGCCATAGCTGCATTCACACACATTACCAAGCTGCAAAGCTTCTGTTAAATTTGTGCTTAACATTTGTTAACCAGGAGCAAGAGTTTATTTAGAGGAGACCTGAACCATTTATGGTTTACTAAAACAAACCATAATTTAGCAGCCCTGAAGCAGATCAATAGTTTGACAAAAGTCTCAAGGTTCAGTTCTCTCCCTAATGCAGAGGTCTTCAAACTTGGCAACTTTAAGACTTGTGGACTTCAACTCCCAGAATTCTCCAGCCAGCATAGCTGGCTGGAGAATTCTGGGAGTTGAAATCCACAAGTCTTAAAGTTGCCAAGTTTGGGGACCCCTGCCCTAATGTCATGATTATTGCTGGATTATCTTAGGGTTACCTCCATTTCCCAACTCTAGTAAAAGTTTAACATTCGCTAATTTGCAGGTGTCTAGGTAATATATTGGCATTCAATTCCTAGCACTGTTGCTGGAAAACTTTATAACTCATAGCTAAAAAAAAAAAACCTCTTCTGCAAATAATTAAAACTTTTTGCTAATGATAAATTTTGCATCATTCATCTCCCAAGAATTCTGAACTTTGATAGTATTGCATGACTATGAACTGAGAAATAGTCATAATTATTTGGATGCACCCAACATCATAATCCAAATGATACGTTTGTTTGCTTGCTTGGTTTCTAGTGTAGCCCAAACCCAGTTGGTGCAGGAAGACCTGTGAAGCAAACCATGGTTTAAGAAGTTAGGTGAACAAAACATCTCTCTTGTTCCTTCCACTAGACCAGGGGTCCCCAAACTTGGCAACTTTAAGACTTGTGGACTTCAACTCCCAGAATTCTGGGAGTTGAAGTCCACAAGTCTTAAAGTTGCCAAGTTTGAAGACCTCTGCACTAGACTTTTGTACACGGACTAGCAGTGTTGTTTCAGGTTTCCGCAGGAACAGCTGAGTGAATTAAGACTGAACGAGCCCAACTTCTATGGATTCACATGACGTGTTAACTCCCATTGCCTGGTTCACACAACCAAAGAAGATAGATTTGTATAAGCTCAGCCTTTGAAAACCCTTCTTCAATAGCAGCATTTTCCTAACGTGTTGCCTCTGACTAGTACTGAATTGCAACCTCACAACATTTGGTCAGTGTGCCCAAAGCCAGCTGGGGATGATGGGAGTCCTGGGCCAATACATTTGATGTGGGAAAAGCTTGGGTTTCTCCTTGATTCTTTTGTTATCTGCATGGTTTTGTTTTTTTTTTCTTATCTGCATGTTAAGCACATATATTTTGCCCACCCCATTTGGTTCTTCATGTCCTCTGTCCAGTTTATTTCCTTCATTGTAAAACCTCTGGAATGTTCTGCTTTCTTCATTCTTCCTTTTGGCCTCCGCCACCCCCGCCCCGAAGATCAAGAGATGTAAAAACTCTGATGACCTCACATCTTGAACTTGAAGGTGGAGTTAATCATTGATCTTGGATGGTAATTTTAAAAGATATTTACTGCTTGGCAGTTAGAACACCTGGCACAAAAATGTACAATTTGCATTTAGAATAGCCAGGGAGAAGATTTGGTATTTCCAGATAAAACAGCAGAGCGATTGAGCAAACGTAGGATTCTCCTTCATCCAACCGAAAATATACCTATGTCTTCATGCAGTCTGCCAGTCAGATACAGTGCTTTTGAATATAGAAGCTCTATTTAGTTATAGTTAGAAACTATGGATAGATCTTTCTTCTGTGTCCTGATTTGAAACCTTTGGCAATCATCCTCATTTTTTTTCTTTACTCTTCATTCCATTCTCTGCTTTTATAACTTGATGTCTCAGCTTTCTTCAACCAGGCACTTTCCAAATATAGTGGCACTATAATTCCCAGAATTCCACATCAGCTAGGAATTCTGGTAGTTGCAGTTCTAACTTCTAAAAAGTTCATGATTCCCAACTTCTGAAGTAAAGATGCTCCATCTGTGTCTTGATTGTCTTAGGCAGTGTTTGTCAACCTTGCCAGTTTTAAGATGGGTGGACTTCAACTCCCAGAATTCCCCAGCCACAGCTAAACTGGATGGGGAATTCTGGGAGTTGAAGTCCACCCATTTTAAAGCTGCCAAGGTTGAGAAACTCTGGTCTGAGGTGTCTTTTTCTAACAGGGAAACCAGAGACCATAGGAAAGGATTGGGGTAGTAGGTAGAATGGACAACATTTTTATCAAAGTTATATAAAAAGTTTTACCATTCAGTCCCACAAATGTCTTCCCCCAGGTAACTAGGAAAAACACATGCAGCCATTATATTGCTGTCTGATGAAAAGACCTGTGGCTCACAAAAGCTTATGACCTTAATAAAAAGTGTGAATTTGAAAAGTTGCCAGTAGGTTCCTTCAAGCTTTGGAGTTACCATCAGTAACCCATGATCCTGAGCCCTTCCAAACTGCATAAGGCTGTCTTGAAGTTGGCAATCTAGTTGAATTAAGTTGAAGGAACTTAAAAGGGAGGCATTCTAGGAAAGATTAGAAGCTTGGCACAATTTTGCCTTTGCTAGATAAAACAATTTGCATAGAAATTATCTCAGTGGGAGACTTAGCGTCTGGTTAAGAAGGAAGGAAAATCTCTTGGTTTTTGCTGTTTGTACAACTTGGTCCTCCAGATAATGTAATGGCCTTTGCTGCCTGGAATAATGAATGTTCTTGTCCATCCATCCAAGGCTCAAGAATAGCCAATGGCCATGCATTAATAGGATCAACCTCTTCTGTTTTTCTACTGAGAGATGGAAAAAAAAATGGTGAAACTTCATAGCACAGCTTCAGAGTTTTTTTTTTTTTCCCATGTTTTGCACACAAAATGATGAACTAGTTGGGATTTGGGTTTTGCCTGCATTCAAAGGGTGATCTTCAACATGCTGTCAACAGAAGTTCCTCCTCCGTACTATTTAGAAGCTTCTGGACCAGATGATAGCAGCTGTAGGATATCCTGGAGTCAGTGGAGGAGTTCCCTCCATTCTGTATTTAGCAAGTATCAGAAACTTCAACATGCTTTGACAACATTCCTGGTTCTTCTAATAACCCTGCAGTTTCAAAGTCTTTTTCCTTGAACACAGATACAGAAGTTAAAAAGAAAAAAAATGTGCTGAAATCTACAGGTGTGTCCAAAAGGCGTGCAGGTCATGGGAAGGAGGGTATATTCCAAACCAGAGAAGAACAAAGTGTTTTTTTAAGAGTTTACAGGCCAGCTACATCTGTATGGCACAAAATAACAAATATCTAACGGGGGTGGGGGAGCTTTTAGAGTTTATTTTGAAAACACAGCCATGCAAAACGGCCAGGAATTTTCTACCTGGCTGCATTTTATTTTTACAGCTTTGAATGCTGCCCCGAGAACATGCTTGCTGAACGGGTGAGGGAAAATCTTTATTTAATGACAGCTGCAATTTGCAAGAGATCCGGCTGAGTGATTTTTGGGACTGGCAACTTCTTGCATTATTGCATTACTTCACAATTCCATAGGCTGCCTCTGGAAAACTATTTGGATCTCGAACTAATTTCTGGCATCTTCAATATTACTGTCCTTTTTGTCTTCTTTTTTTTTAAGGGAGTTGTAAGGGTTTGTTTTTTTTAACTGTGAATAGGAGGCATCCACTGTATCCGCTTTTGAAACGCCCCAAGATGAGCTTCCACAGGATAGGTGCCATTGATATTATAGGTAGATACAGGTAGTCCTCGACTTATGACCACAATGGAGCCCAACATTTTTGTTGCTAAGTGAAACATTTGTTAAGTGAATTTTGCCCCATTTTATTAACTTTCGTGCCACAGTTGTTAAGTGAATCACTGCAGTTAAATTGGAAACACGGTGGCCCCACTGACTTTGCTTGTCAGAAGGTTGCAAGAGGGGATCGCATGTCCCCAGGATGCTGCAACCGTCATAAGTATGAGTCAGTTGCCAACCATCTGAATTCTGATCACGTGATTATGAGGATGCTGCAACAGTTTATAAGTGTAAAAAACGATCATAAGTCACTTTTTTCAGTGCCATTGTAACTTTGGACAGTCACTAAATGAACTGTTGTAAGTCGAGGACTACCTGTACTGCATAGAAGTGTTTCTCAACCTTGGCAACTTTATAGTATGTCTGGACTTCAACTCCCAGAATTCCCCAGCTAGCCTGCTGGGATTTGAAGTTCATACATCTAAGAATTGCTAAGAATTGAGAAACAGTGCTGAATAGTACTTTTCATTCTTTCTCACTTCTGATGCTGTACTCTAAAATTGGAGTTATTATTTAAGATGAATTGATTTCCTTTTTCTGTCTCTTTAACTCTCTCCACCCACCCTGGTTAGTCTTTTGCAGGTTCTGTGGCCTTCAAAAAAAGCAGGACAACATGCATAGTATTATTGATACAAATATTTGAATGTGTAGTTACTAGTTCTTTGGGTCTGATGGTCCTCTTGATTCTCTCTGCAGTGGATTTGCCAGTGTGCTCTGAATGCTCTCGCACCCAGCAAGAAATAGCCATAGAGATTGAAAGGACACACAATCTCACCCTCAGCATGCAATTCAGCTCAGGACAACTGCTATCGAACTATGTGAGTCCTAAATATAAGTGGAACAAATTAATGGAGGGTATGGGGCCAGTGGTGGGATTCAAATTTTTTGACTGCTGGTTCTGAGGGCGTGGCTTGGTGGGCGTGGCAGGGGAAGGATACTGTAAAATCTCCATTCCCTCCCCACTCCAGGGGAAGGTTACCGCAAAATCCCCATTTCCTCCCGATCAGCTGGGACTCGGGAGGCAGAGAATAGATGGGGGTGGGGCCAGTCAGAGGTGGTATTTACCGGTTCTCCGGACTACTCAAAATTTCCGCTACCGGTTCTCCAGAACTGGTCAGAACCTGCTGAAACCCACCTCTGTATGGGGCTCTGTCTACAGGAGGGGAGGGAAATGTATTTTATTTAATTTACAAAGTTTCCAAGGTAGAAAAGAAGAAGGGACTTTAGTCAATGCAAATTGATAATGATTTGAATCTCCTGAACGAAGGACCTGGGCATTTTTCTCAAAACAAATGTTTTACTTGACACAACCAAGTAAAAGCTGTAGTACCATCACAGATACATAGAGACAGCTTGTTAACAATTCTTGATTTTTTCAGCATCTCAGACAAAGATGTGTAATTTATTGGACTGTATTTTTTTCTACAACGGCACTGATAAAAGTGACATTATGACTGTTTTTCACACTTAGGAATGCTGCAGCATCCCCGTGGTCAAAATTAGGACACTTGGCAATTGGCATGTATTTACAACGATTGTAGTTTCCCAGGGGGTGTGTGTCATGTGATCACCTTTTGCAACCTAACTAGCAAAGTCAACGAGGAGGCCAGATTCACTTAACAACCCAGTTACTAATTTAACAACTGCAGTGATTCACTTAACAGCTGTGGCAAGAAAGGTCGTAAAATGGGGCAAAACTCGCTTAACAACTGTCTCGCTTAGCAACATAAATGTTGGGCTTAATTGTAGTCGTAAGTCGAGGATTACCTGCAATTTAGTCATAACGAGCCTGTGTCCATAACTTTCTGTAGATCCAAGAATCCACCTTTCGAAGAACTGACCGTCTGGCTTCTCTCTGTTTTAGGTGCATCACCAGGGGGTACCTTTTGGTGACCCCGATTTCAACCCAACCATTCAGCCCTTTCCAGGACTCCCGTTGCCAACCCTGTCTACTACAGACTGGCTGGGTCTCACCGACAAGGAGCGGCTGCAACAGAACGCTTCCGCCTTTTCCAATTTGCCGGTGTACTTAGCCAGCGTGAAATGCCAGCAAATGGATCTCAATCCATTGGAAGATGAATTACACTGTCAGCTCGATTCTTCGCGCCTGCGGTGTCTGGGTCTGGAGAGTAACCTTAAATCCATCATGTCTTCCCTGGGCATCGCGCCAGGTCCGGTGGTATCTGCTCAGCCTCTGGAGCCTGACAACGTCTTCCTTATGAAACTCACAGGCTACTACATTTGCCATCTCTTCCAAGACTGGGTCAATAGATGTGAAAAGGACATTGCCTTATTAACGAAGAAATATCCTGTCTGAAAATGCTTCTCTTTCCACATTTGACCAGTGGCAGGGCTGGAAATGTGGAGAGCGCACAACATGCTCCCCGTATTTCACTAAAATATGGCTCGGATCAATCTATCCGTTTTCTTGAGTTCACACAAAATATCAGATGTGAACATGCAGCACCTTTAACCACTGAGTCAGTTGCAAATCCAATGCTTTCTGTCAGGCAATGTACTCAAACTTGCTTAGTTTTAATCTTACCCTGTTGTGCAAATTCGGCTTGCTTGGGTCAGCTTATTACATGTTCCGTCCAAGAAAATGGGTTTATTTAGTAACCAGGTTAAAAGGGGGTTGCAGCTATTGAACGATAAGCAGAGTGCATGTGGTTCGCCCAACTGTTAACATGTCTTACAACAAACCAGGCTGAAAGTTAACAACCAAAGAAAACCTGTTCAGATCAGTAAGATTAGGAAATAAGGACTTTCAATTAAGAATCTATCTATATATATATATGTGCTATTGAAACAATTACTGGCAATCCTTGACTTACAACCGTTTCGTTTAGTGACTGTTCAAAGTTAAAACAGTCCTGAAAAAAGTGACTTATGCCTGGTCCTCACATTATAACTCTTGCAGCATCCCCACAGTCACGTGATCAAAATTCAGGCATTTGTCAGCTGGCATGCATTTAATAACTGCCCTGCTTAGTTACAGATATTCTGGTCCCAATAGTAGTCATAAGTCAAGGACTATCTGTATACATCTTAGAGCTGTGTAAAAAGCTCTGAAACCACACATGAACCTTGGTGGTGGACAACTTAGCTTATTAATATGTTCCAAGTGGGGAAAAATTATCTCTTTTTCTACTTAGTGAGAACCCTGAAGAGATGGCATGGTGTGTTTTCAAAGCATGAGGTTTTCCATTGCACCCTTCATGGCTGTAAAAATGACCAGTTTCTTTAAATGAGCTTCTCCAAATCTGGTTTTCTCTGGAACTACAGCTTCCATAATCCCATAGGCAACAGGGAGGGGACTGGATTGTAGGCTGGACAGCCGATTCTGGTCTAATTACATCTTTCTCCTTGGCAAGGCCAAGAAAGCCAAGAGAGATGTGATGGTCATCATTTGGAGGGAGGATTTGCAAATACGCAGCCCAATATTCACTTTGATGCACAATCCCTCCTGAATGTGGAAATGAGAAGTGCGGTTGTGTGTTTGGTGGTAGGCTCCGCTGGGAAATATGATTCGGTCGACTTTTAAAATACAGAGCAAACCCAGCTTGCTAAGGTGACTGAGTTTTAGTAGTTTGCTTAAGTTTGGATTTTCTGAAATGAGTCCAAGCTCCCCTCTGAATCGGTGTTTTTCCTCCTCAGCCACTTAAAAATGTGTGGACTTCAACTCCCAGAATTCCCCAGCCAGCATAAGAAATTCCCCAGCATGCTGGCTGGGAAATTCCAAGTCCTACCCACCTTAAACTGGTTGAGGTTGAGAAACATTCCTCTAAATAATACTGAATATTTAGAAACTAGTCCTCAATGTTGAAATACTTGGACAGTTTATTATCCATTCACTGATACTGTTTCTCAATAGCACCATCCTCTTTTAATGATAAGTTCTCACATAGGGTTGTACCATCTGTTGGGAGGATTTTTTTTTTAAATGCTTTTTCTTATGTATTAGTTTTAATATTTGCTATGTTCTTTATAAACTCCTCCAAGACTTTTAGCATTGTGAATTTTTATCTTTTCTCTTTTCCAGCTAAAATTCCAGTTGTGGAGTCTAGGATGTATGTTCCTAGCTAAAGAAATATTTATTTCTATATGGTTTTCTAATTATATATGTATTGTATATAGAGCAAAACTTAAATTTATAATCGTAATAAAAGTATTTTAGTAGAATGGATAGTTTTTTTGTCTTTCTTCTGTTGCAATGTACATATAATTTACTAGACTTATTTGCTTTTAAGAAGTCAATTCAGCCCTTTCTGTTGCCAAGAAAATTTCATGGTTGTATGAATGAAATCATCAGGAATTCATTTCAGAATATCTTAAGTTAAAAAGTTCACCTAAATGAGAGCACCTGAATAATCCTGTCTGCTCTCCAAAAGCTACATAAAGTTGGATCTTATTATTACTTGGATGGGAGATCACTAAGAAATCTCATGTCAATTGGGCAGGCCAAACAACGTATCTGTTGAAGGTAATGGCCAATGAATGATAGGTCTGTATCAGTCATTGGGAGCGAAGCTGGACTTGAAATTAGAGTTTTAAAAATATGTTTTACCCAGAGTTAATATTTCTCTAATTCACACATCTTACTAGGCCATAATTAAGTGTGATTTGTTTTAATTGATTTTCATAGCCACCCATATCAACAAGTGACTGTGGGCAGCATTGATCATTAAATATAAAGACCAGTGATGGCGAACCTTTTCGGCACAGAGTGCCCAAACCGGAATGCGTGCGCCGGCCACATGCTCTTTGGGTTTCCAGCGCACGTATGCGTGCCAGCCAGCTGGTCTTCGCATGCACCAGAGTGCCGGAAACCCGAAGACCAGGTAGCCAGTGTGCATGCACGCGCCGGCCACCTGGTCTTTGGGTTTCCAGCACTCTGGCGTGCACGAAGATCAGCTGGCCAGCGAGCATGCGCGCACCGGAAACCCAAAGAGCAGCTGGCGACGGCGTGCGTGCCCACAGAGAGGGCTCTGCGTGCCACCTCTGGCACTCATGCCATAGGTTCTCCATCACGGATAAAGACAATTAAAAGCAATTAAGAATGGTTATTGCTACCATTGCCTGAATACCCTTAAACCATTAAAATAAAAAGCAAGCCAACCCTATCGTGATTTATGGAGTTCCTGAATGATCACTTCCACAATCAACTACAGCTCCTTCAATCCTTATTTCATATATTTATTGCTTTCCACCCAAGGTGCACATCTGTTTACAGCACAAGCTAATTTGTGGTGTGCAAGTATGTACCGTACCTTTTCCCAATTCTAATGCCAACATGCAGATTTAGAGGCTTCTAGTTTGCAGGCCAAATGACCCACCCTCAAATTAAAACATCGCAATCTTAGACATGGGTAGCAATGCCAAGTTGTGTCAAAAAGAGGGATACCCAGCTTCAGGACAGAATATGGTCTCCCAAATATCTAGATGCAGTTCTGAGAGACTATCAAAAGTTTTATCCCCGTCTAATGTCTACAAATAATCCTTGACGTACAACCATTTGTTTAGTGACCAATGTTACAACAGCACCAAAAGAAGTCCTTTGTGGCCGTTTTTCACACAACCGTTGCAGCATCCCCATGGACACGTGATCAAAATCGGGACGCTTGCCAACCGTCATAAATACAGCTAGTCCTTGAGTTATGACCACAATTGAGCCCAAACTTTATGTTGCTAATTGAAACATTTGTTAAGTGAATTTTGCCCCATTTTACGACCTTTCTTGCCACAGTTGTTAAGTGAATCATTGCATTTGTTAAGTTAGTAACACGGTTGTTAAGTGAATCTGGCTTCCCCATTGACTTTGCTTGTCAGAAGGTCGCAAAAAGGGATCTCATGACCCCAGGACACTGCAGCCGTCATAAATATGAGTCAGTTGCCAAGCACCAGAATTTTGATCATGTGACCATAGGGATGCTGCAACAGTCGTAAGTGTAAAAAACAGTCGTAAGTCACTTTTTTCAGAGCTGTTGTAACTTTGGTCACTAAATGAACGGCTGTAAGTCGAGGACTACCTGTATTAACCATGGTTGCAGTGTTGCAGGATCACATTTTGTGGCAGATTGTCAAAAAACAAATTATGGAACATATTTCAGTTTTATTCTCAAAAGCTATGTAATGTAATAATAATAACCTGGCTGATTATTAAAATATATTTATATGAGTTATGGGTAAACCTCAGTACATTCACGTAACACCACTGCCCCATGTGCTGTCCTGGTTCCCATTAGACTTCCAGGTTACAATTTCAAGATATCGGTTGCAGTGGTGAAATCCAAATTTTTTTACTATCGGTTCTGTGGGCGTGGCTTGGTGGGCATAGTGTGGCTTGGTAGACGTGGCAGGGGAAGGATACTGCAAAATCCCCATTCCCTCCCCACTCTGGGGCCAGCCAGAGGTGGTATTTGCCGGTTCTCTGAACTACTCAAAATTTCCGCTACCGGTTCTCCAGTACCTGTTAGAACCTGCTGGATTTCATCCCTGATCGGTTGTCACTTCTGAAGCCCTGCCTGAAATGGGGTCAGAATCAGAGGTGGGTTCCTCCTGGTTCGGACTGGTTCGCCCGAACCAGTAGCGACCCGCTGGTGATGTCACGATGATGTCATGGATCCAGTTCGGTCCGTGCTGGTCCGTAGACGCTGCCATCTTTTTTTTTGAATTATTTTTGGGGGGGATATTTTTGGGGGGGATTTTTTTCCCTTTTTTTTTTCTTCTGCGCATGTGCAGAAGCTGAGTTTCCGGCACTGCGCATGTGTCGCCATCTTGTTTTCGGCTTTTTGGGGAGGAGAATTTTTTTTTAAATTTTTTTGCACTGCGCATGTGCGCGTGCGTGAAGCGCGCGTGTGCCCACGAGGTGCGGCCACGTAGCACGGGAGGAAGCGAACCGGCAGCGAGGTAAGTTAGAACCCACCCCTGGTCAGAATAGACTACCTTTCTTTCTGCCCACCCCATTAGATCCACAGGGTGCGCATGCTCCAGGATCTGTGGATCAGGCAGGATCCAAGAAGCAGGCTATCTCAGTTTCCTTCCCTCAAGATCAGGAGGGATCTTCAAACCTGGCAACTTTAAGACTTATGAACTTCAACTCCCAGAATTCCTCAGCCAGCCATGAAGGGATTCTGGGAATTGAAGTCTTCAAGTTACCAAGTTTGGAGATCCCTGCTCTAGGTCATCATTCCTCCTGATATTTTTTTTCAGAAGTCCTTGAAGACTTTGGAAGTCTCCTCAGGGATGGGATCTGGAGGTTAGGTGACCCCCGTCACTATGTCTCATTCTTATGATTGGAGCTGGGTTTGTGTAATGGTATGTAGGAATGACCTTGGGAGACCTGGCAAAGAAAGGTTGCCCAGGGAAAAATCAGATAAGAAGGTGTATAGCCCACAGCTGCATAGTGGGTGGAGCAAGAGGGTTTTGAGCAGGGGTGGATTCTGCTTTTCTTTGCTGCCGGTTTGCTCAGTGTCTTCGCGCATGCGCAGTGCTTAAAAAAAGCTTCAGAAGCAAAAAAACAAGATGGCGGTGCCTACGGCGCCGCCGAAAGAACCAGTTCGGGGGCGTGGCAGGCCTGGGTCACTGCGGGTTCTAGCAACCCAGGCCACCAAGTTACTACCGGTTCTATAGAATCGGTCCGAACCGGGAGGAACCCACCTCTGGTTTTGAGGGACCCTCCCTATTCTTGAGCTATAAAGGAGACAGCAGGAGAATTGTACTTTCAGACATTAACAGAAGGTTCTGTTAATGTAACTTTACAATAAAATAGAATTAACTTATCTGTCCATATTTCTCATCTGGTCTTTATAAGGCTGACAGGTTTTTTTTCAACTACTTTTTTGTTGTTGTTTTTACTATCCTACAACTTTGTTTGAATTATCTAGAATTGCAATGGTGAGATATTTATATACATTGATTAAAAAACAAAGAAAATTGCCCAATAGAAGTGACCTGACCGTCTCTATTTAATATTCTCTGGCTTCTTCCCTGTAGCTGCTTACTCCAATTACCTGCCCAAAGCCCATTCCCCAGAACTGCTCCAATACCATTTTTAAAATGAGTTTGACTACTGTATATCTTTAGAAATGGTAGTATGAAACCTGGAGTGCAGGCACCCAGATGGTCACTAGATGGCAGCAAATGGACACAGGGAAAATCTACCTTGTTTTTTGCTCTCACCTAGTGGCCACAAAAAGTTTTGTTTATACACTGTATACTGATTAATTCATATGAAAGGAAAATACCCTAAGCAGAAGAGCAAATGGAGAAAATTGAGAAGTTGAAAACATTTCAAATAGAGGATTAGGTACTAATTGGGCCACTGGGCAGTTGAATCTAGCTGCCGTTTTCATTTCCCACAATGCTTCAGCCAAAACATCACTCTGGAGAATTATGGGTCTTTCTTAATAGCCCCCAAGCAGAAACTGAGGAAGCCAGCTTTTAGAAATGCAGATTTGGTAATCCATTCAGGACAGGATATTTTGAAACAAAGGCAGAATGGTAGGATGAGAAGCAGCCCCTCAGCCAAGATCCAACACAGGACGAAAGCCACTAGGCGCAATAGGAATTGCCCAACACCCTTTCAGAATACAAGCCCCTTCACTGCATCATCCCACAGCAGTCCAAACTGCAAAGTCACAGAAACCTGGGAACAGATAAGCAACAAACAAAAGGTTGACAATATTAGCTCAGACAAAACACCTAGGATTTGCATTTCCTCTTTTGCCTATAGAGCCAGCTATGACCCCCTACATGACCCCTACATGACCTCATGGGAATCTGACAACAGCCAATAGAATATTAAAGGACATGTTCTTGCACAGGAACAGGAAGCTCAAATATAAAGCCCAAAGAAGGTATAAAAACCCACCCACTCTCAACTCCATTCTTGTCAGCTGTCCCTGAATCACATGTGGTTCTGCTTCATCCATAAACCACCTTTCCAATCAGCCTCCATATTTCCAGTGTCTTTCTTCCAGCTTGGAACTGAACCAGATGGATATTTCTTCCCACACCACCGAGGCCAGAAAAGCTGGGGATAAAACGTGCCAAGGCTCACCCATCAGGGGGCAGCAGTGGCCAAGACTTTCAGTGGGCAATGGCAAGAAGGAAACAGTTGTGAAGCGGGCAAGCTAGAGAAATCGAATGCGGCAACCCGTTTGGAGAAGCCACACGCCACCACTTAGGGGTCCGAGTTTCAGAGACCACGGTCAGCCTTCCTGACTTCCACTCCTCGCTCAGCTGTTTCCATCCATCAGGGATGCAAAACGTCCCAATCAGATCCGCTGTTATTTATCATTTCAAGAGCCAGTGACTCAATTCTGAGGAAAAGAAAGCTGGACGTAGCTTGTGCCCTCCCTCTCCTCCCACACCCACCAGGAACAAAAAGATTCTTATTGCCAAGGCTGGGGGAAACTCAATGGCCTGCCAGGGCATTGGCATCCCTTTCCCTTCCTGAGAAGTGACGCAGAGCTGACTGCACGAGAGGCAGCTCGTTTCAAGGATAATGAGCTTTTGGCCTCTGATAGAGGAAGTGCCCTTTAAGTAGTGTTGGAGAAAGAAAAGAAGAAAAAAGCCATGAGATAAGCAAGCAAGCAAATGAGAAAGCAAACAAGAAAGCAAGCAGACGTATTTCCATTCCGCCAGTTTTAAGAACAAACACAAAAGCTTTGCTAAATCGAAAAAGCCTTGGCAACACAAGAACAAGAGCCAAAGCTAAAAGTAAATCAGCCAGCGAAACGAAGACCAATTAAAAGCAGCATGCCGTTTTGTCAATGCTGGATAATTTTTTGAGGGGGGGGGGGAGAATTACCCTGCTTTTTTGATTGACAAGTAGTCAATCAAAAGGGCAGGTTAATTTCTCTCCCATCTAAAAGCAGGCAGCAAAAGGATCAGGAGCATAACAGGCAGGGGTGAAATGCTCCCGGTTCGCTCTTACCTGTCGGTCGCCGTAGAGCCAGTCGCCAAGGTAGCGCGAGGTGCTGCCCACCCACCCAGACGCCGCCCGGACGCCGCCATTTGGGTTCTTTTACCCTCTGCACATGAGCAACGCATTCTGTGCATTCGCAGAGGGTAAAAGAACCCAAATGGCAGGTCTGGGCAGGTGGGCAGCGCCTCACGCTACCTTGGCGACCGGCTCTACGGCGACCGACAGGTAAGAGCGAACCGGGAGCATTTCACCCCTGATAACAGGTGTTTCTGCATATTGACTAGATAACCTTTCTGATTCCTTCCGACTCCACAAAACTATGATTCTAGATCCGTGATGATGAACCTATGGCACGCGTGCCAGAGGTGGCACGCAGAGCCCTCTCTGTTGGCACGCATGCCATCGCCAACTGCTCTTTGGGTTTCCGGCCAGCTGGTCTTTGCGCACGCCAGAGCTCTGGAAACCCGAAGACCAGCTGGCCGGCGCCCGCATTCCAGTTTGGGCACTCGGTGCCGAAAAGGTTCGCCATCACTGTTCTAGATCCTCTTAGGCAGCTATTCGTATCCTGGGACAACCTCATGGAGATCCTTTTTTCAGGCAATGCTGGAAAATGAAGGAAAACAGGTTTTATGTGAGGCAGCAGCAAAAACATACATGAAAACTGCAAGAATGTTGCTTCCAGTTTTCAGTTTTGGCTGAGTTTTGATTCCTGGCCAAATATAAACAGAATTCTGGCCAAAGATTTACAGTAATCCATTAATTTGCTCCTTACATTTTACACCACATTTCTAGGACAAAGTAGCACACTGTTGTAGTAATGTGAAAAGTAAATAAATTAATAATGTATAAGCTTTATGAGCAATTAAGGCCCCTTTCACAAACAAATTAATCCACAATTTATCTGCTATCTAGCCAACACTGCATTTTATTCCAGTTATGCTAAGTCCTTAAGAAATTCAGTCCTTAAGAAACTCGTGATAACTCATTCAAGTGGGATAGAACACTGCACTGAACCTTAGTTCCTTTTAAGCCCTGTTTAACAAGCAATACTGCCCCAGTTGGTACATAATGTGAAAACATAAACCAGTATTTACAAACACACATCATTGGACTGCATGAAATTCCAACTACACGAATCATACATGTCACAGTGTGACACGTATACACCCAGACTTAAGTACTCTTTGTATTCTCTGTAGAGTTGATTTTGCAAGATCATTTCAGCTCCCTCTTTTTGCTGAGATTTTAGCTACCAGAATCAGGATACAAAAGGCAGATTCTTTGGCACAAAGCTAGAAACCAGGAGAGTATGAGTTCTAGTCAGTGATGGGCTGCAACCGGTTTAACAACCGGTTTGGTGATCGCGGGCTTCACGCACACACACACACGCACCTAACACGCTTGCGCGCAGCGTTCAAAATACAGCAATTTGAAGCTCAGCTGCTTACCTTCTAAGGTAGCCCCAGTAAGTAGAACAGTGGAGGCGCGGAAATCAGCTGTGCCACGCAAATCAGCTGAGCAGAAAGAAGGAAATATAGAACAGGACAGGACGGGAACGGGTGGGTGGGGCCAGCTGATCATCGGAACTACCAGTTCTCCCCAGCCGGTCCAAACCAGCAGCAGCCCACCACTGGTTCTAGTCCCACCTTAGGTATGAAAGCTGGCTGGGTGACTTTGGGCCAATCACCAGGAGTCAGTGAATTCTAGTCCTGCCTTAGGCATGACTGGGTGATTTTGGGCCAGTCTCTCTCAACCCATGATGTAAATCTCAGACGACAAGCTGGTTGGTCAATTCCTGCAGCAACCAAATAGATTTTGATTGATCCAAAACAATCAGATCCTTCAATTGCATTAGAAAGAAAAAAAATTAGGATGCAAAAATCCAGCTAACGCTAGATGGCAGCAAAATGATAAAAAAAAACAACTTTTTGTTGCCACCTAGTGGGAATCCAGATACTTACAGCCCAGAAGTTATTGTCCCCACAATATTATTTCTCCTTAAACAAAGACCCCAGTTTGCCCAAACCTTCCCCCAAGAAAGACACAGCATGCATTTTAAGATGTGTATATTTATTATACAAAATAAATTTTTGTGTACAAATGTAGAAAACAAACACTGGGAGATTCCACAGGAGACATAGGTATCAAAAATAGAACATTTTATTTGTTTAAGTTACTTAAAAATGCTGTTTCATGAATCTCTACAAATCGCATCTCTACAAATGCAAAAGTCTTAAAATGTAAAAAAACAAACAAACCAGATAGCAAATCTGTGCATGAATTGCTCTGGAAAATTCAGTCCTGCACATTTGTATAAAATCCATATCAACTTTAAAACAAGCAGAGAGGTTTATCCGGTATCAGTAACTAGCTGCAAACAACAAATGATTGAACTCCATTATTATGTAAAGCATGATTTTTTGTACCATCTTCATTTTGCCATTTATTTTGCCATTCTTTTTTCATTCTTTTTTTTTTTAAATCAAACATATCTCTTTTGGAACAGTTTTAGCTCGTGGTAAGTGTTCTCCAAAACACCAAAACATCTTCGACTAAGTAAAGTAAGGCTTAAGTAAAGACAAAATCCCCTTCTGTGGTCTATCATTAAATACTACATAAATAATGCATCTAAATAACTCTTGATATAAATTATTATTATTA
>QLTV01001194.1:33766-45115 GCA_003457575.1 Thermophis baileyi | reverse complement strand
GTGGGGAGGGAATGGGGATTTTGCAGTATCCTTCCCCCTGGAGTGGGGAGGGAATGGGGATTTTGCAGTATCCTTCCCCTGGAGTGGGGTGAGAATGGAGATTTTGCAGTATCCTTCCCCTGCCACGCCCACCAAGCCATGCTCACCAAGCCACGCCACGCCCACCAAGCCACTCCCACAGAACCGGTAGTAAAAAAAAAAATTGAATCCCACCACTGATCTGACCTCTATGACAAAGAAGGTCTCCTGACTTTCTGAAGCTCCAGTTTTGCTGCTCTGGATGGCCTTTAGGACTTGGATGCCATAGAACTTGATGATGCCAGGAATATGCACTTTCTAACCTTACTAAATTATGCACTGCATTTTTTTAAAAAAAGTGTATTATTGCATTTTATTGTTATGACAATTCTACTGGCTACAGTTATTGCTTTTGAACACTCGTTACAATTGCCTTGATTGAAGCGGTTTATAAATGGATAAATAAATTGAAATAATAAGGAAAAAAATATATGATAAGAAATTGTATTTGCATAGTTAATACTGGTTGCAAAATCTCTTTTTTTTTACAGCAGAATGGGTCTGGAAGAGAATAGGCTTTTTAAAAATGCTTGTTTAACCATCATTGCTGAGCAATGATTTTTCAAATGTTCTCATCTTTCTTATTAAGGAATTTTGCAGGATATAACTCAGGGAATTCACCATAACATTCATGGTGGGCACACTTAGTACAGGTAGTCCTCAATTTATGACCACAATTGAGCCCAACATTTATGTTGCTAAGTGAGAAATTTGTTAAGTGAGTTTTGCCCCATTTTACGACTTTTCTTGCCACATTTGTTAAGTCGTTAAATTAGTAACCTGGTTGTTAAGTGAATCTGGCTTCCCCTGTTGACTTTGCTTGTCAGAAGGTCGCAAAAGCGGATCACATGACCCCGGGACACTGCAACCGTCATAAGTACGAACCAGTTGCCAAGCATCTGAATTTTGATCACGTGACTACGGGGATGCTGCAAAGGTTATAACTATGAAAAACGGTCATAAGTCACTTTTTTCATTGCAGTTGTAACTTTGAACGGTCACTAAGTGAACTGTTATAAGTCAAGGACTGCCTGTACATACAGGCAGGGGGCTGTTCTGTTCTCTTGGACCTAGCATCAATTGAGGATGTCACCTATTAAACATCAGGAAAGGCTTCCTTGTCCCGATGGGTGATCTTTCTTGGTACCCTGAGAACAGAATCAATTTCCAAGGAAAGTTTGGGATTCCCCAAAAACATTTACGGACCCCCGATGCAAAAATCTATGCAACCTGCTCAAGGTCTCCAAACCTTTCAGGGTAAATGGACTTACATAGGTCTCAAGGAGGACGGAGCTATTGCCTTTCAGATGAGAAGCCAAGTTGAAGGTTTGGTGGATGGCAGTGTTAACAGAACCATTCCTTTCAGGAGAGACAACGTGGAGCAGGCTTGAACAAATTAGGCAGAGGCTTGTAACTGGAAAAAAAAAAGAAAAGAAAAAGAGAGAAAACCAATGAGCCATTGCCACCCATGTGTTTGCCCTCTTCAGTAAGACTCAACTTTATGACTACCTAGAAGGAGATCATAAAGACAAAGGAAGGTGCTCAGAGAAGGCCAATGAACCAGTGACAATAGAAAGAAGGGATAACAGAATAACAGAGTTGGAAGGGACCTTGGAGGTCTTCTAGTCCAACCCTCTGCTCAAACAGGAAACCCTATACCATTTCAGACAAATAGTTGTCCAATCTCTTCTTAAAAACTTCCAGTGTTGGAGCATTCACAACTTCTGGAGGCAAGCTGTTCCACTGATTAATTGTTCTAACTGTCAGGAAATTCTTCCTTAGTTCTAGATTGGTTCTCTCCTCGATTAGTTTCCATTCATTGCTTCTTGTCCTACCCTCAGGTACTTTGGAGAATAGTTTGACTCCCTCTTCTTTGTGGCAGCCCCTGAGATATTGGAACACTGCTATCATGTCTCCCCTAGTCCTTCTTTTCATTAAACTAGACATACCCAGTTCCTGCAACCGTTCTTCATACGTTTTAAGGATGGAGGAGCCATCAAGGCAAAAGTCTCCAGAAGAGAGTCATCCTTTTGAAGGAACTGGGGCCTTAGCCAAACTCCAGTGATGCTGATTTCAGAAACCCAAGTCTTGTTCAAAATTCCCACCCAAATGCCCTGATGACCTTTGCAGCTCTCCTGACCTTCCTTCCTTCTATATCTTCTTCTTGGGATTGCAACAAGAGACACCCCCTCCCATCAACAAGAAGACCTGAGATGGGGCCAAACTGACATGGTTGCACACACCCACCCTCGCTACTCCACTCCAACCATGTTGCCTCACGAGGAAATGTGAGACCACAATTTGTTGAATACTGTTAACGTGCAGAAGCAAATTGTCAATGCTTTTGCTTATTATTTTAGGCTTTTCCTCACGGGGAATCACCTGGGAGGTTCACTTCCAAATATTTCAGGTTGTCTCAGGCATTTACACCTCAAGTAACAAAGATACAACCGAAAGCTGGCTTTCTCACCTTCTTCATCAAAGAAAGAAAAAATCGCAATAGATACACCTCACTTTAAAGATACCAACTCTATCCCCAACAGCAGGGTCACAACGTTCTTCAAAGTTTTCCACCCGCTCCCCAAAGAATTCTCAACCCCCACAGATCTGTCAGCCTCAGACTGACCATCCTAAAGACTTACCCAAACTCGGACTCATGACTAGCTTTCGAGAAAAGTTGGCCAACGTCTTGAGTCCCTTGCAAAGACCAGCTCCTATCTGTCACCCCCTAATGGTGGATGCAGGTATCTCTTCTTCCAAAAGAAAAAACTTTCTGAGTGAAATATGCTCAGGTGCCTTTTCTCCTCCTCTCCCCCACCCCTTCTCTTCAGACCGGGAGCTCCCTTTGCTGGAGGAGATGGCAGCTTGTGGTTGGTACATGAGTTTCCAAGAGTCAGCTCTTTATAGACAGTCCCCAAGGTGTTATCCCCTCTGAAATTTCCCAGCCCTTGGTCCCTCCCCTTGGTAGCAAACACTCCCACTGCAGAAAAAGGGGGGTAAAATAGCCTCATTCTTCCTTCTAGCTCCTAAAACAGGAGCAGGGGGGGTGCCGGCAGAGATGCGAAGGTGTGTGAGAAAGGGTGGGGCCGCTAGTGAAAGCTGTTGAATTTCCTGGACAGGTGAGAAAGAAAGGAAAAGCACGCACAAAGATGTTTGAAAGCTCGCAGCGCAGATTATTTCACCTCCAGGTAGCTACGAGCTGTCAAACGGACGGGGATGCTTCAGGTTGCTTTAGCAAGATTGGGTCCTCTTAGGCAGGATTTGGCTTTGTGGTGCTGAGGTCTTTGTGGTGCTGAGGTCTTTGTGGTGCTGAGGTCTTTGTGGTGCTGAGGTCTTTGTGGTGCTGAGACCTAAATGCTCAGGACAACCAATCCTAGCCCTGTGCATTGGCTTTTTTCTTTCTTCACATTTTTTTATTAAGTTATAGAGTATTATAAAATACAAAGTACAAAAGTAAATAGAAGAACAGTGGGGGGGGAAGGGGAAAGGGGGGAAAGGGAAGTGAGGAAAGATAGGGAAAAGAAAAAAGAAAAGGAAGCATTGACTTCCGACTCTTTCTGTTAACAGTAAAATAAGGCATTAACATCAAATCACAGCTCTTTTCTTTTCCATAATAGGATGAACAAGTCATTTCTATAAAGATCTATCAGTCTAACCTGTAAAACCCAAAGTCAGAATTACATTCTTTTCCACATCAAGCACGAAGTTCAGAAACGGTTTCCAGGTGGAAACAAAAGTACTTATGTTATTTTCTTTAATCAAAGTAGTCAGTTTTGCCATTTCCGCCAACTCCATCAACTTCTGCAACCATTCATCCATGGTAGGAATTGAAGTGTCCTTCCATGCATTGGCTTTTTTCCTTATCCTATGTCTCTAGTCCAGCGTATCTCAAAGTTGGCCACTTTAAGATGTGTGGACTTCAACTCCCAGAATTCCCCATCCTGGGGGATTCTGGGAGTTGAAGTCCACACATCTTAAAGTAGCCAGGTTTGAGAAACACTGGACTAGAGACATAGCCTGGGAGAATAAATTGCTACCCACTTCCACCCCGCCAAGGCTTCCGACACCCTTTCCAGGCTGCCACAGTACATGGCAGGCATCGCTTTGGCCAAATCTCCTCAGCCACAACTGCCAACAGATGGGGCAGACTGGAGAAAGGATAAGAAGAAGAAGCGGAGAGGAAGTGGGTGGCTGCCTCGGAAGGGTGTGAAAGTGGCAGGGGGCCCAGCCTGTTCATCTTGGACTGAGGATGCGCAGATTGCTCGCTATCTGTCAAAGCAGCTGATTCTTTCCTCAGAATTGGGTCCTGAGTGAAAGATCAGCCTCCGGTGTTAATGTGTTGCCCCACAATGGGGGCAACTCTCCGCCCAGAGTCATTTGCTACGAGATGGGCAGCAAATAAATTCAATAAATGAATAAATGTAAACTTAATTTCTAGCTGCAATCCATGCCGAAAAGGCTTTCACATAGCGAGTGGCACCCGACAGGCAGAACTCCAACAGGCAAAGCTTTAGAGGAGCATATTTGCAGTTCAGGGTTGAACTGTGGGGATCTTGGTGTTCTCTGAGCTTGGCTGTTTTCTTGTAGACGTTTCATCACCAAACTACGTAACATCATCAGCACTAGTAGGAAGAGGCAGAGAGAGCAGAGAGAGCAAACCCCAGTCCCAACTAGCACGGATGATGTTACCTAGTTTGGTAATGAAACGTCTGCAAGAAAACAACCAAGCTCAGAGAGCAGCAAGGACCCCACAGCAGAGGTGGGTTCCTCCCGGTTCTTCCCGGTTTGCCCGAACCAGTAGCGACCCGCTGGTGACATCACGATGATGTCACAGATCCGGTTCGGTCGGTGCCATCTTTTTTTTAAAAAAATGGGGGGGGATTTTTGGGGGGGGGGGGGGTTTTGGGGGGGGAATTTTTTCCGGGTTTTTTTTCCTTCTGTGCATGCGCAGAAGCTGAGTTTCCGGCACTGCGCATGCGTCGCCATCTTGTTTTCGGCTTTTGGGGGGGATTATTTTTTTGCACTGCACATGTGTGTGCGCGCGAAGCTCACGCGCAGCCACGAGGCGCGGCCACGCGGCGCAGGAGGAAGCGAACCGGCAGCGAGGGAAGCTAGAACCTACCCCTGCCCCACAGGAAAAGCTTTTCCTGTTGCAGCCAGGTAATACCCTGTTGAATTTCTGCCCACCGTTCAAGCCACCCAAGCCACCAGATCTTCCAGTCTTGAATTTTGAGCCATTTCACATCCGAGCCTTCAACCGAAACGCTACCACTGTTTTGGTCCAGGTATTTCCAGGAAGGAACTCTATTGCCATGGATGATGTCAAGACTCAGATACTGGCACTTCCTCCCCCTGAGAGTTGGTGGGGGGTACTGCTGTCATACATCTCTCTATATACCTGGGGCTTCCTGGACGATGGCGAAATGAGGGAAAGTTTAAATGCCACTTCTACTAACAATGGGGAAAAATACCCTCTCAAGCAGGAAAGAATCCACGGGGCACCAGAGCTGGGGAAATGAGATGGCGAGCGGGCAAATAACTCTGGACCGGGTTGGGCCGTACCAGCTGCCAGTTACAGGCCTCTCCGCACGTCCTGGCATCAGGTTACTATTTGCATAGAAATTGCAGAAGACAGAGAAAGAGGAGCTGTTGAAGGAGCTGGGCAGGCTGCCACTCCTGAGTTTTATTCCAACTCCATGGGGTGCACTGTACCCTTCTTGGCCCGGCCCCAAAGGAGGAGGAGATGCCCGCCTGCTTAATCATCCTGCAGCCCAGCAAATATCAGCAGGTGATGCCGAGGTTCCTGGTGCCACAAGGGCATCCAGGTGAGAACAACTAAATCCTGCAGGTGGGAGGAACAGACTTGGCACCTGATGAATGCGACAAAAATAGAAGGTTGGGTTGCCATTCCCCACCACTACCAACACACACACACACACACACACACACACACACACACACACACACACACACACACACACACTTTCCCCAGCCATGCTCCTATGCTTGCATGGCAGCCCAAAATCCAACAGGTGTGGCTTATTGCTGCAACTGGCTTTTCCTTCTGGCCTTCTACGGTATTCCCTTTCTGGGCAAAGGTTTTCAGACTGCCTTTGCCACATTCTCCATCATATGTCAATAGAAACCAGCTTTTGGAAACTTTCTTACATGCCAGGGCTTATCCCTTAACCGAAGAGGACAGCAAGTGACATCAGTTCATTGACTTCCCGGATTTCAGGCAATCAAAAATCAGCCGAATGGAATTTCCACCTTCTGGGTTATTTATGGCAAACTCCTGGAAGGAGATGGGTTGGATTCATCCGTCCAGGAGATTAATCAGATTTGGCAGAAAATCTTAGATTATGTCATTGTCCTGTCTCTGACCTCCATCTCCTAGTGCATGTGTGTGTGTGTGTCAGCCTCAGTGTGTGTGTCTTTCTTTGGCAAAAAAAAAAAATTACACCAGGTCTGCTAGTAGAAATACCCCACTCTGTCCCTCAGGATTCTCAGCCTCAGTTTCCCCTCCCCCGTTCTTGCAAGTAGGTTCCACCAGATAATCTGGAAAACAAAGTAAAATTGATGAATGTTGGACTGGGCTTTCTCTGTTCTCAGAGCTGCTATCAGATTGTGGAAAGTTAGCACCCACCCCTCTCCTAGAAGAATGAAATATTTTAGGAAATATTAAAAAGGCAGAATATTGTATTTCCCCTAAAAGAGAAATAGAAATCTTAAAGGAAACAGAAACACAGAGCCACAGTTCCCTACCCCCAAGCAGATACTAAACTGAGGCCAGCTTTTAGATTTGGTAATCCATTCAAGACAGGATATTTTGAACAAAGGCAGAATTAGGTAGAATGGTAGGATCAGCCCTCACTCAAGATCCAAACCAGGAAAGCCATTAAGACACAATAGGAATGGCCCAACACCCTTTCAGAACACCAGCCTCTTCATTGCATCACCCAGCAGGCTTCAAATATGATTCAGACAAACTGACCCCAGATGGCCACATGGGAGTCTGGCTACAGTAAGCAATAGAATACATTTCTTGCACAGGAACAGGAAGCTCTAGGGCAAGGCCCAAGAGAGAGTATAAATACCTCTCTCTCTCAACTCCATGTGTTCAGCTGCACCAGGACCTCAAACCCATGTGGTCCTGTCCATCAATAAACCATCTTTCCAATCAGCCTCCATGTTTCCAGTGTCTTTCTCCCCACTTGGAACTGAACTCTGATGGATATTTCTTCCAACAAAATGTCAGGAAAGGGCAGCGCATTTGAGACAGCATTTTGCACCTGTATAGTACTCAATCAGGATGTGCCACCAGATAGGTGAAGGTAAGTAGGAAGTGGAGGTATACAACTCCAGAGAGTAAACGATTCTGCCCAAAGATGCAGCAAGATTGGATGATGAAGAGCCGGAGCAGCCTTTCTTAACTTGACAACGTTAAGATGTGCGGACTTCAACTCTCAGAATTCCCCAGTTGCTGAGGAATTCTGGGAATTGAAGTCCCCACATCTTAAAGTTGCCACGGTTAAGAAGCATTGAGTTAAGAGAGCTGGTCTATATCAGGAGATATGGGTCTCAGCCAACTCCTTTTGTCAGTCATGTTTCCTCAACCTCATTGACTTTATTTGGAATATAAAAAGTGAAAGATGAAAAACAAACAGCCTTGAATTCCTTAGAACTCATGATAATTAATGGTGAGCATTGGCCTTGTACTGCAATTAGATATACCTGCAGTCCAAATACCGGTAATGATAATAATAATAAAATATTATTAAATCATAGTCAATGTACTAATGACTTCCAGGTAACAAATTGGTTGGTTGCACCTTAAATGTTAGCAAACTAATTCTGTATTATATTTGCTGTATTATCCTGGCTCTGCTTTGCACTTTCTTAAACAAATATACTTGTGTATTTTATTTCTTATTATTTAACTCTACAATGTATATTTGTATACATTGTATAAATATATAATAGCATATAAACCCCGTTTCCCCCAAAATAAGACATCCCCTGATAATAAGCCCAATCAGCTTCACACAGTGTGCTGAGACCAAATGAAATTATAATATTAGAATAGAATAGAATAGAATAGAATAGAATAGAATAGAATAGAATAGAATAGAATAGAATAGAATAGAATAGAATAGAATAGAATAGAATAGAATAGAATAGAATAGAATAGGATAGGATAGGATAGGATAGGATAGAATAGAATAGAATAGAATAGAATAGAATAGAATAACAGAGTTGGAAGGGACCTTGGAGATCTTCAAGTCCAACCTCCTGCTTAGGCAGGAAACTCTATAGCAGGGGTGTCAAACTTGATTTCATTGAGGGCTGCATCAGGGTTGTGCTTGACCTCGGGGGGGGGCATGGCCATGGGGCATGGCCAGCTCAATGTCCGTTTTCTACCGCAACGGCCTCCTGCAGCCCTCTGTCAGCGAAAACGGAGTTCGGGGGGGGCTCATGCAGCTCTCATAAGCTCCATTTTCGCTGGCAGAGGCAGCGAAGAGGCAACAGTCCTTTGCTGTTTCCAGGGTAGTCCCGTGGGCCAGATCTAAGCACCCCGCGGGCCAAATCCGGCCCGTGGGCCTTGAGTTTAACACCCCTGCTCTATACTATATTAACTAGACAGTTTGATAAGCATAAAAACAGCAGTATGGATGGAAACTGATCAAGGAGAGATTCAACCTGGAAATAAGGAGAAATTTTCTGACAGTGAGAACAATCAACCCGTGGAACAGAAGTTGCCTTCAGAAGTTGTGGGAGCTTCATCACTGGAAATTTCAAGAAGAGATTGGACTGCCATCTGTCAGAAATGGTGTAGGGTCTCCTGCTTGGGCTGGGAGTTGGACTAGATGACTTACAAGGTCCCTTCCAACTCTGTTAATGTGAATCTGAATCTCCTGGAAGGGTACAAGTTGCTTCACCAAAGAGAGGGACTGGTTGGGACCCTCATTGGCCCAGTATCTCTAGGAGGAGTTGGGGAGAATGGGAGTTGTTATCCAATATTCTGAGACACATACAGTTTATTCCCCATACTTATATTGAGACTAAGCCCAACCGAGTGCAGTAGAAATAAGATGAAATTCCATGCATAAAATCACTTTGCAAATGTGAACTATAAGGAACCCAAACAGATCTTAGAGAAACTGGAAAGTCCAGAGGGAGCATTGTCTGGAAATCCTGGGGGTCCCATGGTGCTGAGCTAACTAAGCAAAGCAAAAGGGACTTTTTACAAAAAAAAGTCCCCGTTCTTCCTTAATGCCATCATTAGATCAAAAGGAAGCTGAGCCTTCTCATGAATGACTTTCAGAGGAATTATGTCTGAATCAAGGAGGAAAGAAGTTTATGTTTTTACAGCTTGTAAAACAAACAACCTGTCACACATCATCCCTTTAATGTTACATTCCCGAATGATTATTTTATATTCCTTATCGGTTTCACTTTCTCCGCATTTGCTGCTAGAGGTGGGATGAGTTTCTAGGCTGCACATCTAATGAATAAGATATTCCCTGTGATGTTGGTGACAAAGGCAACTATGTTGATAATAAGATCATACTAGATGGCAGCAAAAGCTATGGAACTCTAACTTGTGTTCATCGTTTTTTTGGCAATTCAGATCAGTTTTTCCCAACCTCGGCAACTTTAAGATGTCTCCAGAATTCCCCAGGCTGGTTTATACATTGATCTGGTCTTGTCATTCACAGCTCAAATCTGGTTGCCCTGGGAATGGGGAGCATTTAACAGCAGTTAAGCCTGGAGCAGGTAGCCCAAAAATGGGACAATTCTTGATTTATACACAATTGTGGGTTGTGGGGTTTCCAACACTGGAGGTTTTTAAGAAGAGATTGGACAGCCATTTGTCCGGAATGATATAGGCTCTCCTGCTTAAGCAGGGCTTGGACTAGAAGACCTTGAAGTTCCCTTACAACTCTATTATTCTGTTAATTATAAATCATAATTGGCTTTAAGCAATATATGTTGAACTAGACACAACAGGTTCAGATAGCAGATTATTACAAACCAGACAGACCCCAATGGAAAGATTAGCAATAGTGGTTTAAACAATGTGTACAGCTGCCCATCTCATCAAAATGGCTCTGGACAATCTACAAGGATCACAGTAAAGCCAACAATAAAAATTAGCAAACCTCCCCCCGCCCCCCAATGACTTGAGATAACAGGAAGAATGGGGGGGAGAAACCAATCCTCAAGCAACGCTGACTCAAACTCCTGGCCTAAATGCCTGAGGAAGGAAGGAAGGAAGGAAGGAAGGAAGGAAGGAAGGAAGGAAGGAAGGAAGGAAGGAAGGAAGGAAGGAAGGAAGGATCTGGCAGGAGTCAAAATATCTCTAGGTCAGTGTTTCTCAATCTTGGCAGTTTTAAGATGTTTGAATTTCAACTCCCAGAATTCCCCAGCTTGCTGGGGAATTAGCAGCAGGCCTAACTGCTGTTAAATTCTCCCCATCCCTAGGGCAACCAGACCTAAGCTGTGAATCACTAGACCAGATCCAACCGGAAATCGCCATCACGGACAATGTCAGCCTGGGGAATTCTGGGAGTTGAAGTCCATACATCTTAAAGTTGCCAAGGTTGAGAAACACTGCTCAAGATGGGTCAACTCAAAGTTCAAGATGCAGAGTATTCCCAGGCAAGCTACCATAGACGTCATTCTACTCTTTGAACAAGGCCAGGACAGCATAGTCATTCCAGAAGCTCCTAGTATCTACCCAAAGATTCAGGAACTGCAATTTCTGGGTTCCTCAGATGCCACAATTTCTGAGAAGAGCAAGTCATTCTTCCAAACAATCTGACATTTCTTCCAACTCTTCACTGTCTGTTGGTCCACTCAGAGGTGGCAGCAACGGTCTCCAAGGCTTAGCGGCTGCTTACCTACTTCGCAACCTGAACCCAACATTGTAAGATTGGAGACAGTCTTGCCAAGATCATAGTGTTGGAAGAAATATCCATCTGGTTCAGTTCCAAGCCAGGAGAAAGACACTCGAAACATGGAGGCTGATTGGAAAGATGGTTTAATCATGAAGCAGAACCACATAGATCAGTGATGGCGAAACTTTTTTGGTTCACGTGCCAAAAGGGGGGAGCGCGGGGGTGACACACACACATCCCCGCTCCTGGCCCGCGATGGCACACCTGTTTTTCACTATCACCAGGCTTCAGAGCCTTTCTAGGAGCCTGGGGAGGGCAAAAACAGCCTTCCCCCCCACCGAGGCCCTCCGGAGGCCAGAAATGGCCCGTT
>QLTV01001194.1:13448-28224 GCA_003457575.1 Thermophis baileyi | reverse complement strand
TATTTTTTCCCTTTGTGTAAAGACGGATGCAAAAAATGAGTTATGTAGTTCTGCTTTCTCCCTGTTTCTTGTCACCTTCTTGCCACTTTCTCCCACCAATGGACCAATCATTTCCTTGACTTTTTTCTTTTTTTTAACATCTTGCAAGAAGCTTTTTTTTTTTTTGGTTTGTTATTTATGACTTTTATCGCAAGCCTTAGTTCATTTTGAGCCTTCGCTTTCCTCACTTCATCTTTGCAGGCTCTGGCTATTTGCTGATATTCTGCCCTAGATATTTGCCCCTCTTTCTACTTTTTATACTTGTCCTTTTTGTCTTTCAATTTGTCAGAGAGTTCTTTATGCAGCCATATTGGTTTCTTTTGAGAGCTGTTATTTTTCTTCTTCATTGGTATTGTGCTAGACTGGGCTTTTATAATTGCACTTTTCAAAATTTCCCAAGCTTCTTGAGTTGTTTTCCCCTTGAGGATTCTCATCCATGGAATCCTTCCCAAGCTCTCTCTAAGTTTATTGAAATTAGCTCTCTTAAAGTCCAAGACTCTACTTTGACTTTGTTTGTGCTTGCATAATGTTGAATTCCAATACTGCATGATCACTTGCCCCCAAGGTTCCTGTAGCTTCAACACCTTCTATCATTTCATCTCTGTTAGTGAGAATTAAGTCCAATATGGCTGATCCCCTTGTTCCCTTCTCTACTTTTTGGGAAACAAAGTTGTCTGCTAGGTTTGTTAGGAACCTGTTGGATCTTCCACTTAGTGAAAGTTTGTCTCCCAGTTGATGTCAGGGTACTTAAAATTCCCCATTACTATTGTGATGTGCTTCCTACATACCTTAGTTAGCTGACTAGCAAAAAGTTTGTCTATTTCCTCTGTTTGGTTGGGTGGCCTATAGTGTACACCTATGGCAATGTCATTTCCCCCCCTTTAATATTGACCCAAATGCATTCAAGATAATGGGTCACCCAAAACAGGGTGAGCTCTTGCTCTCACCCCAGCTCCTACCAACCTAGCAGTTCGAAAGCATGTAAATGCAAGTAGAAAATAGGTACCACTTCGGTGGGAAAGTAACAGCGGTATGTGACGTCATGCTGGCCATATTACTGTGGAAATGTCTTCAGACAGCTCTGGCCCAATGGCCTTAAAATGGAGATGAACACTGCCCCCTATAGTTGGCAACGATTAGCAGAGTAAAATCCTTAGGGACTCCTTTACCTTTACCTTACCTCCAGAACTGGACACAGTACAGGTAGTCCTTGACTTACAATAGTTTGTTTAGTGACTTTCAAAGTTACAACGGCACTGAAAAAAGTGACTTATGAACATTTTTCACACTATGACTGTTGCAGCATCTCTATGGTCATGTGATTTAGATTTGGATGCTTGACAACTGGTTCCTATTTATGATGGTTGCAGTATTCTGGGGTCATGTGATCACCATTTGTGACTTTCTGTCAAGCAAAGGGGAAGCCAGTTTCACTTTACAACCAGGTTACTAACTTAACAACTGCAGTGATTCACTTAAAAACTGTGGCAAGAAAAGTCGTAAAATCGGGCAAAACTCACTTAACAAATTTCTCATCTAGCAACATAAATTTTGGGGCTCAATTGTGGTCATAAGTCGAGGACTACCTGTATTCCAAATGGGGTCTGATAAAGCCCTATATCCGTGATGGCGAACCTATGGCAAGTGTGCCACAGGTGGCACGCGTAGCCATATCTGAGGGCACACGAGGCGTTGCCCTATGTCAGCTCCAGTGTGCATGTGTGTGCTGGCCAGCTGATGTTCGGCCTTCCGGAGGGCAGGGGAAGGCCATTTTTGCCCTCCCCAGGCTTCATCACTGGTATGGGAAGTTAGTTTCCAAACTTCCGGTAGGCCCGTTGGGCCATTTTTCGCCTTCCTCAGGCTTCAGGAAAGCCTCCTGAAGGCTGGGGAAGGCAAAAAATGGCCCAACGGGCCTACTGGAAGTTCATTTCCAAACTTCCAGTAGGTCAGTTGGGCTGTTTTTCGCCCTCCCCAGGCTTCAGGAAAGCCTCCGGAGCCTGTGGATGGTAAAAAACGGGCCCAACGGGGCTACCGGACGTTCAGAAACGAACTTCCGGTTGGGCTGTTTTTCGTCCTCCCCAGGCTTAAGGGGGCTTTCCTGAATCCTGGGGATGGCGAAAAATAGCCCAACGGGCCTACCGGAAGTCCGGATGCTTCAGTGAGGCCTGCGCACATGTGGGGGGGGGGCATGCTTTGCTCACGCGCACATGCGCAGTGATCAAAATTCTCAAAAAAATTCCCCAAAAAAAGCCAAAAACAAGATGGCGATGCATGCGCAGTGCCGGAACCTCGGCTTCTGCGCATGTGCAGAAGAATTTTTTTTAAAAAAAAAATTCAAAAAAAGATGGCGGCCCCCACAGACCGGCACCGACCAATCCGATTCAGTGATGTCATTGTGATGTCACCAGCGGGCCACTACTGGTTCGGGAGAACCAGTCCGAACCGGGAGGAACCCACCCCTGATGGGGGGGTTGTGCACGCATGTGTGGGGGGAGGTCATTGCATTATGGGTGTGGGCACGGGCACGCGCGCTATCGCGCTACAACCTTTTAGCACCCAAGCAAAAAAAGGTTCGCCATCACTGCCCTATATAGTGGGATTAAGACCACCTAACTTAACATAACCTGCTGGTGCATTGGTACTTGAGTGGCCACTCTGCTGAAAATCTGATACTTAAAAGACCAAGAATGCCTGGCCCAATTGTTAAGCCAGGAAGTGACCTCTAAATATGTGAAATGTCAACAACGAAACTGCACAGAATCTGACCTGGGTTTCAAGCTTGAATTCAGGAACCTGAATGGAGTCAAAGCAAACTGCATTTTGCTAAATGCAAACCCATGCAAAAGTTCTTGGCTGCAACAGAGTCGCCAAGCCAAGAAGGGAAGCAGGAGGATTAACATTGTGTAGGGATGACACAATCAGATTCTTCAGGATCACTCAGGCATTGGTGACACAACACCGAGGAAAAATTCTGTGAATCTGAAGGCAGTTTGTCCAGAGAAAGGGAAGTTAGTCACCTCCTCCTGCTTAAGCATAAAGCCTGAATTAAGGGCACTTTCGATGATCAGTGTGCGTGGGTGTGTTTTAGATCTGAGAGTTTAGCAGTGGGTGAATAATTTGACACACTCTCTCTGCAATATTGCCATTGCCGTACACCCATGTGCCAGAGATTTGAGTAATCAGCACATTTGCGGAGCAAAAGTCCAACAATGATCTCCAGTTTTCATTGAAAGAAAGACAATGAACAGCAGCTGCTGAGGTGCTGTTTCCTGTCCTGCTGTAAATTATTTGATAATTGTCCTACTATTGTCCTAAGAGCCGTGGTGGCGCAGTGGTTAAAATGCAGTATTGCAGGCTAATTCTGCCGACTGCCAGGAGTTTGATTCTGACCGGCTCAAGGTTGACTCAGCCTTCCAAGGTTGGTAAAATGAGGAGCCAGATTGTTGGGGGAAATAGGCTGACTCTGTAAACCGCTTAGAGAGGGCTGTAAAGCACTGTGAAGCTGTATATAAGTCTAAGTGCTATCACTATTGTTATTCATTCTAGTCACATGCAATTATTTGCAATGATCCTGTGAGGTAGGTTAGGCTAAGAGAGGGTGATTGATCCAAAGTTCTCCAGGGAGCATCTGTGGCTGGAGGGTAATTAGAAACTGGGTCTCCCCGCTCCTTAACCAACATTTAACCATATCCTAGATAGATCTGCAGGACTATGGTCCTCTGAATACTTTTTCTATCTGTTCCAACAGCTTTTTTCTTACCTTCTTTTTCATTTGTAGATCATGCCATAAATTTCAAAATGAGTACTCCACACTTTTGATGTGCTCCCAGATTGCACTCTAGCATATTTTGCCTAATCATGGTTTGATTTGAATCCTGGTTTGATTCAAATCCTGGTTCCCAATAGGCCAAACCAGTTTTTCAAACTTATCAATTTTAAGAAGAATGGACTTCAAGTCCCAGAATTCCCCAGCCAGCACACTGCTGAGGAATTCTGAAGTCCATTCATCTTAAAATTGATAAGCTTTTTAAAATCTGGGCTAAACTACAGGCCTTCAATGATTGTTGCTAAAGAAGTTGCTAAGCAAAATCAATCACGTTGCTGTGATGGATGGGTCACTCCCTTCTTTATTTATTCGTCAGTTTTATAGAGCCTCTCATCTCATAAAACTAGGAACTGAGATAGCCACGGCGTTCCCACTGATGTCATAACCTGAAGCTCATCCAAACAATTTCCACCCACTCTCTATGACTTCAATGGAAAGAAATGCACAATTATCATTCATAAAGACAGCCACACTTCCATTCAGTAACAATGCTTTTTTTTTTTTTTTTGCTATTGTAGATTATAGATTGCGTTAAACATCTCCTAGTTTTGATACTGTATCCGAGTGCTGCCCCCTTGTGGACCAGTTGCACAACATCTGGCTCATGATCTTCAATCTGCTAGTTTCTAGACCAGAGGTCTTCAAACTTGGCAACTTTAAGACTTGTGGATTTCAACTCCCAGAATTGAAGTCCACAAATCTTAAAGTTGCCAAGTTTGGGGACCCCTGTTCTAGACAGTCATTCAAATAAATTTTCTCTGTACTGGAGACTTCAAGGTGGATGAGCCGTTCGTTCCCATAAAATCCCGCAAGCAAAATTAGCTGTGAATTTTGTGGGAGCAAGGGTTTTTTTGGGTAACCAACCACAATAAGTTGAATCAATATGGAAACTGAATCTTGCTGTGTTTGTGCTGGGGGCCAGTAGGAATATCTAGTAAAATTTTGACTATCTTGTGGGCATTCACCCCAAATAACTGCAATGCTGAGAGTGCATTAAAGTACCTAAGCCGATTGATCCTGCTTACCCCAATCACACCAGCCTTCAGGATACCCATGACGAGCTTCCAGCTTTTTCTAGCATATTTACCAAATACTGCATTGTATTAACTGAGAAAAGGAGCTAACAGTCCATCAACTGACTGGTGCAATTGACAGCTGGAAGCAGAAGAACTTCACTTGCTTAGTGTAACCGTTTATACGAGGAGTTGTGAGATTGGAAATTTTGACTTCCTTTTCTCTTGTTGGGACATCTCTGTGAGCAAAGGAGCAAAGCAATGAGCAGTAAAAAAAAAAAAAAAGTAGAAGTGGAGACCAAGGGGGGGGAAACACACCTGGTGGTCTCTCATCCAAGTCCTAAACAAACAGGAGTCGTCTTAGCATCCGAGCCCAGTCAAAGTTATGAAGAGACTCAAGGAAAACAGCAGTCTGCCTCCATCCTGGATGTTTAGAGATGTGGACTACACCAGCCATAATTCCCAGGTAGACTGATTTTCTTAGCTGAGGACAATGGGACTTTAATTCTAAGACATCTGGAGGAGACTGAATTGTGAGCAGTGAGACGAATAGGTGAGAAGCACGATTTGTGATTCCTGGTATTCAGTGCTAAAAAATACTGCATGGAAAATTCACCACTCGAACATCCTTGGCAATTTGGTATTCGGAGTTTCTATGTACCTATGTCCTCCCCCCCCCCCGATGTTTCCCCGAAAATAAGACCGGGTCTTATTTTCTTTTGGGCCCAAAATAAGCACTAGGGCTTATTTTCAGGGGATGTCTTAATTTTTTCCATGTACAGGAGGCCCACTTCTTCTGCTTACTTGCAGGTGGGCAGGCCGTGTGGTGCGCTAGTGCCGCTGCCATGAGGCAGGGGGGTGGAGCTGCCTCACGCACCCCGTACCAGCTTACCTCAGGGCCCCTGCAGCCAGGCCACCCATGCCCCGCCTTGCAGAGGCGGCTCCAGCAGCCTCATCCAGCAAGACCCTGCGTGTCCACTTCTTCTGCTTCCTTGCGGCCACAACGAGCAGGAGGCCGAGCAACACACCGGTGCCGTGACTACAAGGTGAGGCAGGGGGTGGAGCTGCTCCATGCACTGGCTTACCTCAGGGCCCCTGCAGCCAGGCCATCTACGCCCCGACACACGCCTCACCTTGCGGCCACAGCACCAAGAGCCGAGGTGGCGCAGTGGTTAGAGTGCAGTACTGCAGGCTACTTCAGCTGACTGCTAGCTGCAGTTCAGCGGTTCAAATCTCACCGGCTCAAGGTTGACTCAGCCTTCCATCCTTCTGAGGTGGGTAAAATGAGGACCCAGATTGTTGGGGGCAATATGCTGACTCTGTGAACCGCTTAGAGAGGGCTGTAAAGCACTGTAAAGCGGTATATAAGTCTAAGTGCTATTGCTAACACCAGCATACCACTCAACCTCCTGCTCTGTTGCGGCTGCGAGCAAGCAGAAGGGGGCCTGTGGCCACGTGGACTCCTGCTGCAGATGGCTGTTGGTGCTGCCGCCCTGCAGCAGGTGTTGGAGCATAGATGGCCTGGCTGAGGAGGTCCTGAGGTAAGCCAGTGCGAGGTGCGTGAGGCGGCTCCACACACACACACACACACACCTCGTGGCCACAGCAGTGCAAGCAACCAGATGGAATGAGTGGGCAGCCGGCTGCACAGGCTCTTAAGTAGGGCTTATTTGGGGGTAGGGTTTATATTAACTGCTAGCTGCAGTTCGGCGATTCAAATCTCACCGGCTCAAGGTTGACTCAGCCTTCCATCCTTCCGAGGTTGGTAAAATGGGGACCCAGATTGTTGGGGGCAATATGCTAACTCTGTGAACCGCTTAGAGAGGGCTGTAAAGCACTCTGTGAACCGCTTAGAGAGGGCTGTAAAGTCTAAGTGCTATTGCTATTGCTATTGCTATTATGCACACGTGTAAAAAAAACATGCTAGGGCTTATTTTTGGGATAGGGCTTATTTTTGGGGAAACAGGGTAAATGTTCTCAGATCTTTCAAAGTGGCTTGTATTACAAAAGGATAAAACTTACGGGAGCCAGTTTGGTCCAGTGGTTAAAACACAGGCAAGAAAATGGGAGACCATGAGTTCTAGTCCCGCCTTAGCCAGGAAAGCCAGGTGGAAAACCTTGAGCCAATCACTCTCTCTCAGCCCAAGTCACCTCCAGGGTTGTTGTTGTGGGGAAAATAAGAGGAAGGTGTGTTGGATATGTTCACCGTCTGAGTTATTTGTAAAAATCATAAAGGTAAGATTACAATAAATAAATGGAATTCTTCTATCTGCTGTGGAAGGCAACGGTAAAACCCGATTAACTAAAATTAGTTTTAAGGATAAAAGTGGTGATTAAAAAAACACCATTATTTTTATATATTACCATAAAGTCATTTTTTTTTTTTTGCACTATAAATCTCAAGTGGTTTTTTCAGACTCTGTCTTTGCATTATTCAATTATTATAACTTGTTCAATGAAAAGTTCCTCCACTAAACAGACTGTTAAGTCCAAATTAATAGCTAGGACACAAATGGAGCCAATCTTCAATTTAATGGGCTGATGGGAGCAGAGGGGTGTCCATTAAAGCAGAATGTCCACTAAACACAAATGGGATTTTGTGTGTGTGTACAAGCGGCAGATGGGATTTTACACACAGGCAAACACATTTTGAGCAAAAACAGATTTTGTCTGTCACCTATGTCTGTTAAATGACAAGTCTGACGTCTGTTAAACTAAGTATTTACTGTACAGGAAAACAAGAAGGGTAAAGAATACACAAATAGCCATAAATACATTTGTTGTCTTCTGGAACTGAGAAAGTCCAAAGCTTCCACATTTTCATCTAAAAGGGTTTATTCCCAAGCTGGATACCAGCCCCAACCATTAACCCTTAACAATTTTTATCCTCCTCCTTTTCCCAGAAGCTAAATGAAAAGTGGCAATTTCCAGGTGTGTTGGATTACAGCTCCCACAACCGAAGGAACAATTTGAATTATTGTCCATTGGAGAAGGGAGTTCTAGAAGAATTCAGGAAACAGTCATTTCCCGTGGAGAATGGAGGACACTGGAAATTTAACAACTGTAGGAGGGGGAGCCTAAATTAGAAGGGGAAAAAATAGTCATCTATAGTCCTCAACTTATGGCAGTTCAAAGTTACGACGGACCTGAAAAAAGCTACTTACGACCCAGTTTTGAAATTCTGACATCAGCTCGCTCTTCCCCCCCCCCTCGCAGTCACGTGACCGCACTTCAGGCACTTTAGTGTCATTTGCCGTGACCAGCAGTCATGTGACTGTGATTGACAACATTTGGGGGGGGGGAGGAAAATCAGTGTTTAACTTCTGTTTTCTGGCAAAAAAACGTCCCATAGAGAACAACAGGTTCATTTAATGAAACCAGCAAAAAAAAGGGGGGCGTAAAATCAGATCTGATTACATGATAACCTGCTTTTGGGCCATCACGACTTAAGACCATAATTGCAGGGCTCAATGACGGTCGTAATTCAAGGACTACCTGTAGTGCATGGTAAAGATGGCAATCAAACCTGATTCTTTCCTCTGATTAGGGCAGTGTTGGCAACTTGAAGACCATGTGGACTTCAACTCCCAGAATTCCCCACCTGACAAACTGGTCTTGTAAACCCCCTAGTGCTGTGATGTCGAACCTATGGCACGCGTGTCGGAAGTGGCACGCAGAGCCATCTCTCTGGGCATGCGAGCTGTTGGCCGTTGCTCTTCCGGGTTCCGGCACGCCGGCCAGTTGGTCTTCACACGTGTGGGAGTGCCAGAAACCTGAGGAGCAGCTGCCCGGTGCGGATGCGTGCGCGGGGAAGATGATATTCTGGTTTCTGGTGCGCGCATGCTTGCCGGCCACCTGGTCTTACGGTATCTGGTACGCATGCGCATGCGAAGAGCAGCTGGCTGGTGCGCATGCGCTCACTGGAAACTGGAAGATCATCTTCCCGGCACATGGCTGCTCTTCTGGTTTCTGGCGCTCCCACGTACGTGAAGACCAACTGGCCAGCACGCCGGAACCCGGAAGAGCAAGGGGAGCAGAGCTGCTGGCCAGGATGGATGGGCCGGGGCTTCCCTCCCTCCCCGCCCAAGCTGGCTTCTTGCATGGCCCCAGCCCTCCAGTCCACGGCACTGATGCGCGTCCACGGTCCGGAACGCCTGGCCGGCTTGGGTGCACGGGGCAGCATTTGCTGGCTGGGCAGCCAGCCGCCCTGCCTGCTACTCCTGCCACTGCCGGGGGCACCGCTGGGATGCTGGAACAGCCAGGAGGAGGAGGAGCCTCCTCACGCATGGAGATGCCGCCAAGGGCCCGGCTCGCCGGTGGGGGAGCGGCTGCGGGGGCTGGCCAGTTGCTCCTGTCCCTCGCCCTGTGGCTGCCGCTCCTGTTCTGTGGCTGCGCAGGAGCTGATTCCACGTGGGAGGAACGTCTGTCCGGCGCCAGGATAAGAGGCACTGTGGTCAGGAAGTGGTCGTGCTCCCTTGGCAGAAATGGCGGGAGGGGGGGTTGCGCTGCCTTGTTCTTGGTGGTGGGCTGGGGGGGCCACTTCATCCTAGCCAGAGTTGGGGCGAAGCTCTCCCGCCTGCTGGCTCCCCCAACCCGAGCCCTGGGAACGCCGCCGCCGCTTCCCTCCGAGGACAGGAAGGGGCTCCGGATTTCCAGCGGAGGGAGGCGGCATTCCCCGCCCAACTTTCTCTCCCTGTCCGGGGTTGCGGAACCAGGTCGTCAGTGGGGATGTCCCGCCACCCCGACGGGGACCAGGGGGGCGGGCAGGGAGGCGCGAGGACCCCCAAAAGGCCAGGCGGAGCCGGCACATGCACACCGGATAGCTGGTCTTTGCGCACACATGCGCGCCAGAAACTGGAAGATTAGGTGGCCGGCACCCACACACATGTGCACGCTCCCTCTTTGGCACTTGGTGCCAAAAAGGTTCGCCAACACTGCCCTAGTGATATCCTGGTGTCATGCGAATGAAACATTGCTGTGAAAGAACCAATTTGATGCTGGGATTCTGACTTTCAAGCAACAGCCAATTTCATCCCTTATGCTTCCAAGGGTTTGTAGGAAGATACAGGTAGTCATTGACTTAAGACCACAATTGAGCCCAAAATTCCTGTCGCTAAGCGAGACATTTGTTAAGTCAATTTTGCCCTATTATATGACCTACCTTGCCGCAGTTGTTAAGTGAATCACTGCAGTTAAGAGCTATAAGGGGTACAGAAAGGTAGTCTCAACTTACAACATTTCATTTAGTGACCGTTTGAAGTTACAATGGCACTGAAAAGACACTTGTGACCGTTTTTTCACACTTATAACCACTGCAGCATCCCCATGGTCATGTGATCAAAATTCAGACGCTTGGCAATTGACTCGTATTTATGACCGTCGCAGTGTCCCGGGGTCACGTGATCCCCTTTTGCGACCTTCTGACGAGCAAAGTCAATGGGGAAGCCAGATTCGCTTAACAACCGTGTTACTCACTTGATAATTGCAGTGATTCGCTTAACAACTGCGTCAAAAAAGGTCGTACAATGGGGCAAAACTCATTTAACAAATGTCTCGCTTAGCAACAGAAATTTGGAGCTCAATTGTGGTCGCAAGTCGACAACGGTGCCCTCCTCACCCTCTCTGTAGCTCTACACAACTCTGCACATACAGCCTTATCACGCAACGTTGAAATCCTGCAGGGCAGGGTAGAAAGTCTTCCTCCATGCAATCCTTCACATGTCCAGGAGGAAGTCAAGAAAAGTTCTAACAGAGTATGCGCAGCTTAGGTTGGACGACAGACATGATGGTGTTGTCTAGTTGCGTAACAAAAACATCTGCAAGCAAACAACCAAGCTCAGAGAGCACCAAGGACTCTGCAGTCAAGAAAAGACCTCCCTGAAGACCCACCACCAAGCAATGTAGACAACACCAGAGTTGAATGATCGATGATCCGCTCCCTTCTCATGAGCCTAACCCTCTCCAGAAGGACAGTCAAAGACGGTGATGCAAATTTAACTTGCCTAACAATTGTGTAGTAGGCCTAGGCTGACCTAGAGTGATGGGAGTTCTAGTCCTATGCACCTGGAAGGCACCAGATTGGGGTAGATGGGTATAATAAACTGGATAAAGCAGACAATTTCCAAGATGCATTTGGATTCCAAATCAGCAAACATCAGGTCTTATGTAAGCATATGCTGACGTTTCTGTAAGCACAACCACACAATTGCTGAACATTTTAACTCAGTCAGCTGTCCTCCCACCTTTGGTGAAGCAGCCAAACAAAGCTGATCATCCGGTCCCTTGATTTCCACTCCTTCAACCATCAACCCATTTAATGTTCTTCTATCACCATGACAACCATGTACAATGACATGGCCCCCTTTTTTTTATCCTCCTCTTTCCACAACCAAAAAGGATTACTAAAATCTCCACTATTTTAGTTACGTGGATTCCAAGGCAACATTTTTTTTCCCTCAGCTACCAGCTGCCTAAAACAACCTATTCTGGCCTTAGGAAGCAAGTATCCATGCAACTGATAGTTCAACAACATTCTTCGTTTTCAATGTTGCTCCAGAAACCAAATTATCGCCCCACGGATTACCTTGGCAATCAATACATCCTTCTCCTGGCGGTTAATTACCCCAGCCAAACCAAGGGATTCAATTTTGTAACTCAGACAATTGATCTTTTGCTTTGGAGTGCTATCCTGTTGTGCTAAAACTCTGTAGAGATTCTCAGTCATCCAGGTCATGGTTGTCCCAAAGGTGCTTTTTTTTCAGGAGGCAACTGGACTTTCTTGCTTTTTTCTTTTTGAAGACATTTCACTTCTCATCCAAGAAGCTTCTTCAGCTCTGACTGGATAGTGGGGAATGGAAAGATTTACATTCCTTGCAGACAGCTGGTCATTTGCATCCTTTTTAGAGGGTCGTTGAAGCAAAAGGATGAAGATTACAAAGAATATAAATCCTTCCATTCCCCACTATCCTGTCAGAGCTGAAGAAGCTTTTTGGATGAGAAGCGAAACGCCTTCAAAAGAAAAAACAAGAAAGTCCAGTTGCCTCTTGAAAAAAGCACCTTTGGGATGTCCTGTTGTGCCTTTCTGATAATCCCCAATATTGAATTATCTTTAATAAGCAAAAGACCCTCCGGTTATTTAACTCTCGTCATTCCCAACTATGAAATACTTCTCAGCCAAGAGCTTCTCCCACCCTCCATCAACCGTTTTGACGTAGTCCATCAGTTCTCACAAAGAAACCAATTCCAAGATCCAAAACCAAGATCCAATTCCTCCATTGGATCGCCTTAGGTAACCCTAGCAACCAAGGCGATCCCCGCTATTCATCCCATCCTTGGTCCTCTTCTTCCAGCAGGCTCAACTCCATTATGATTCTCTGCCCTTTGACCAGCCTTCTTTTTATTCTATTCCCCATTGCCATCCCATAATCCTCATGGAACGGGGGTCCATCCGTGGAGGGGGCGGCAGGGACAGCACAGACGACACAAGGGATGGCGCCGGTGACATGGACATCCTCTGAGGAGAGAGAAGCGGTTCTGCGTCCCCATCGCCCGACAGGCAGGCAAACGCTGTCCAAATGCCTCGGGGACGAGGTTTGTCCCCAGGGAAAGGCGCTGGTTCCCCATGGACCCGCTGGTGACGAATGAGAGTCGAGGATCGTCCAAAACTCTTGCCACAGCGAGCGCAGCGGTAAGGCCGAGCGCCCGTGTGGGCTCGCTGGTGCACCGTGAGGTAGGAGCTGTCCCCGTAACGCTTGCCGCACACATTGCACTTAAAAGGTTTCTCCCCGGAATGGATCATCTGGTGGCGGATGAGATGGGAACTCTCCGAGAAGGATTTGTCACACTGGGTGCACCGGTACAGCTTGACGCCGGCGTGCGTGCGCTCGTGGCGCACCAAGTCCGAGCTCTGAGAGAAGCTCTTGGTGCAGGATCGGCACCCAAACGGTCTCTCCCCCGTGTGTACCCGCTGGTGCCGGATCAGGTGGGAAGTCAGAGTAAACTGCTTCCCGCAATCAGGGCAGTCAAAGAATCGGGGGGAGATGGTACCTGCACGGCGGTAGCCGTGGCGACAATGTTGGTTTCCCCAGGAACATCTCCCCCTGGAGGTTTTTTCCCTTTGGGGCCTGGCTTTCCTGTCCCCATTCTGGATACTCCTGCTGTGTAGAGCCTCACACGCCTCCTCCAGGTCCAGGACTGGTGGGGGGACCTTGAGGTCCTGGCCTTCATGGGCAACTGGAGATCCTTCCTCTTCTTCCTCCTCCTCTTCTTCTTCCCAGTCTTCATTCTCCGTGGTCTTTCCATCCTCTAGCAAGATCCAAAAAAGATTATAAAGGAATAAATATGAATGTGGTTTGTTTATTATTAATGAAATGTTTATATTTTCAGTTACTGAGAGAGAGATGGGTGAGATCTAAACCTGACGATGTATAAACAAATGATTCAATAAATGTTTTAAACTCCATTTTATGTTTCTACTATGAGCCGTGGTGGCGCAGTGGTTAGAGTGCAGTACTGCAGGCTACTTCTGCTGACTGCTGGCCACCTGCAATTTGGGCAGTTCAAATCTCACCAGGCTCAAGGTTGACTCAGCCTTCCATCCTTCCGAGGTGGGTAAAATGAGGAGCCAGATTGTTGGGGCCAATATGCTGACTCTGTAAACCGCTTAGAGAAGGTTGTAAAGCACGGTGAAGCAGTATGTAAGTGCTATTGCTATTGCCAATAGCATGTACTGTAGATCCCATCCATCCATCCATCCATCCATCCATCCATCCATTCAATTCAGAGTTTTGCTGTCCCCTCACCTGTGTGGGCATCTTGCCTGGTTTCCTTTTCTTCTGGTTCTTGGCCCAGGTTTTCATTCACAGCCTGTAATTCTTCCCTTTGCTCCATCAAAGAAATCATGCTGGGTCTCCCTCCAGGAAATCCTGCCCAAGACAGAGAAAGAAATAGGCTGTGAAATCTGCTCATCTCCCTGTTCCATTGATCAACCTCCTCTTCTTTCCTCTCCACAAGCATCTCTAGTGGGCCATCTTCTGGGATGCAGGAATGGATGGACCATCGTCCAACCCAGGGTAACAATAGTGGCAAGAGTGGAAGATAAAGACTAGAGACACCCAAATTCAAATTATCCTTGATCTTGATAACCGAGATCAAGGTTTACCTCCAAGCTTAATAAAAGGTAAATATATTCCTCGGCTGTCAAGCCACCTCTGACCAGCATAGAAAATTTGCTTCCATTCCCAAAGTTGAATTTAGAGTAAACTTTCTACTGTCTCTACTGATCTGCTTCATAAAAAGTTTATATTTTATTTCTTATTTTACTTTCATCAGGGATTCCTTCCTTTACTTTATCTTTTCAACAACCCTGAAAGTGAGCTGGGATTGAATATGTACTACAGATAGTCCTCGACTTACAACCATCCTTTAGTGACCGTTCAAAATTACAATGGCACTGAAAAAAGTGGCTTAGGATTGTTTTTCACACTTACGACCATTGCCGCATCCCCGTGATCATGCGATCAAAATCTGGACACTTGGCAACTGACTCATTTATGACGGTTTCAGTGCCAATGTAACTTTGAATGGTCACTAAATGAATGGATATAATTGAGGACTATGTATATATAAATAGAGAGAGAAAAACCCATTCCCTTCAAGCACTGAGGATGTTATCTAGTTGGCTAATGAAATGTCTGCAAGAAAACAATCTCAAATTCCAGCATTCAATCCTGAGCTACATATATTCTCTTCTATTGATATAAGATATATATTTGTGTGCGTGTGTGTGTGTGTGTGTGTGTGTGTGTGTGTGTGTGTGTGTGTTAGATACTGATAGATAGATAGATAGATAGATAGATAGATAGATAGATAGATAGATAGATAGATAGATACATAGATA
>QLTV01001193.1:0-18263 GCA_003457575.1 Thermophis baileyi | reverse complement strand
AGGAAAGATAATAATAATAATAATGATAATAATAATAATAATAATGATGATGATAATGATAATGATAATAATAATAATGATGATGATGATGATGATAATGATAATAATAATAATGATGATGATAATTTAAGATGCAGAAGTGACCATCATATATCGCTGGGTTTCATTCAAGCACAAAGGATGTAGAGGCAGCCATTCAGATTGGTGCAGAGTTCAGATTTCATCCCATTAGCAATTTTTTTTTCCCAATGAAGGTGGAAACATGACTCTTTTCTTTTAACCAGTCTGGCTACTAGACAATGCCAGAGGGCACTAAACTACTGGTTGCAACTCTTGCAGTGCATCCATCGAATAGAAAGGAGGGAGCTGCAAAACAGAAAGGAGAGGAAAGGGGGGGGGGGGGGGTGCTGTGGGGGGCGGGGGGGGGCAAGGGGGGGACAGCCCTTCCCAGCCCAGTGCAAATGGGGAGGGGGCAGTGGTCTTTGGGGCAGGGGAGGGAAAGAGGGGGACAGCTCTCCCCAGCCCAGTGCAAATGGGGAGGGGGCGGCGGTCTTTGGGGCAGGGGAGGGAAAGAGGGGAGAGCTCTCCCCAGCCCAGTGCAAATGGGGAGGGGGCGGTGGTCTTTGGGGCAGGGGAGGGAAAGAGGGGGGCAGCTCTTCCCAGCGTCACAGCGATGGGGAGGGGTCAGCAGTGTGATGCGGGCGCGGAGGGGTCACCCCGTGTCTCGCGGCCGGGGAGGGGCTGTCGTCCGTGGGGAGAGTCAGAGTCGCAGCCCCTGCCTCTTCCGCAGACCACCGCCAGTCGTCCCGTCATATCCATCACCCGCTATCCGCTCACCTGCCCTCTGAGGGTCGGTGGAAAAAGGGCTCGCAAAGCAAGAAGAAGAAAAAGAAGACCCCCAGAGCCCGGGCCTCGGTGGCCGGGGAGACCCCTACCATCGAAGAGGAGGCAGAAGGGGGCCAGGAAGAGGAAGGGGAGGATGACACCTGCGACACAGAGACCGAACCCACCCCGGAGGACCTGCTGCCAAACAGTTCTCCCGAGGGGGTGCAGGTAGGGGCGACCCCCGCTCTGGCCCCAGGGCCGAGGGCCGACGCCGGCAGCCCCCAGGCGGCGGCGGGAACCAAATCAAGCAGGTAAGGAGGCCCGAGGCGGCTTTGGTAAGGAGGACGGGGCTGCTATGGGGCGAGGGTCCTTCCGGATTGTGGGGTTCGGGAGGTGCAGGATAGGGGAGGGGTCTTTCCTGGGTGGGGGAGAGAAGTGGCGGGAGGGCAGGGGGGGCGGGAACTCTGCTTTGGAAGAGCTGCGGGGGGGAGGTGGGCCCTTCCTCCTCCTGTTCGATGGGCACAGTGCCACCCGGGGAGCCAGGAGAATGCCAGGGTCTCTGTTGGGCATCCAGGAAAATGGGGGTGTCAATCCGGGAGAGGACTCCTGGGCCCGGGTTGCTGAGACGGGCCGATGTCTTGCAGCTCCGACCTGGAGGACTCTGGGGCCGCCGGGGTGGCCGAGGGCGGCTCCCCTCCCGAACGCCCGCTCTCCAAATCGCAGCCGGGCCACCGCAGTTACAACCTCAACGAACGCCGGCGCATCGGCAGCATGACGGGCATGGAGCAGGCGCGGTACCAGAAGGTGCCCACCGACGAGTCGGAGGCCCTGACCTTGGCCTCGGCGGACCTGGATTACATGAAGAGTGAGTCGGGCCAGGAGGGCGGGAGAGCAAGGCTTCCGGGCTTGGGAGGAGAAAAGGGGAGCCCAGAACTTTTAGAGCAACCTCCAGCTTCTACGGCAGGGGTGTCGAACTCGATTTCAATGAGGGCCGCATCAGGGTTGGGCCGGGTGGACATGGCTGGGGTGGTCGTGGCCAGCTCGACGTTGCTCGTGTCGAGGGGTGGGGGGCGCGCGGGGGGGGGGGGGGGGGGGGCCAGCCGGCGGTGGGCGGGGGGGGGGGGGGGGGGGCGCCGGTAGTGGCCCGGGTGGGGCTGGGGGGGGGATCAATTGTCTCCATGGGAAAGCGGCGGCCCATCGCTGACTCCGTGGCAACCCCGGAAATCTAAGGCTGACCGCGTTCGGGACCAGATGGCCGCCACCAAGTTTTAGATCAGTGCCCGGCCGACTTGGGACGGGGCTGAGGCGCCGGGGGCCGGTCCTTCACTGTTTCCAGGGTAGCCTCGCGGGCCAGATCTAACCAGGCCCCGGGCGTTGAGTTTGACACCCCTGTTCTACAACCTCTGTCCGCGTGGAGAGTGTCACCTCTTGCCCGGAAATTGAGTGCCCAGACCTCCCTCCTTGTTGGGGGGACGCGAGCGAGGGTCGCCGGAGGATTTCCTAGGAAGGCCTTGTAGGGGGGGGGCTGGCTGTCAGTGTCCGTCCCCCCCCCTCCCACCAATCCTCTGCCGCAGGCCACAGGTTCGAGGACGTGCCAGGCGTGCGCCGGCACCTGGTTCGGAAGAGCACCAAAGGGCAGGTGGTGCACCTGGGCAAGGACCGGCAGGAGGTCAGCGCCCGGCTGCGGAAGCAGGACCGGAAGCCCCACGAGGTGAGGGGAGGAAGGAAAAATCCGGGGTTGGGGGGGCGGGGGCTCGGCTTACTGCCCGTGGCTAACCTCGGATAGGCCTGTTCGGGAAACCGAGGCCTTGAAGCTGCTCTGGGGCACTCTGGTCCACCCACCAGAGCAGAGGGGTCCCGCTCTGGAGAGGGGGGGGTCCAGTTTCTCCCCCCTCCCCCCTCTGAGCAGTGCTCTTGCCTCCCTCCCTCCCTCCGACGCAGGTCTTTGTGGAGCTGAACGAACTGACCCTGGACAAGAACCAAGAGCTGCAGTGGAAGGAGACGGCCCGCTGGATCAAATTTGAGGAAGATGTGGAGGAGGAGACTGACCGGTGGGGCAAGCCCCACGTTGCCTCCCTCTCCTTCCGAAGCCTGCTGGAGTTACGCAGGACCCTCGCCCACGGTAGGCAACGGGGGCAGAGGAGGGGGGGGAGGATTCCGTGGGTCCGAGCGGGCGGTGGGGGCCGCTGCTCCCCCCCCCCCGGGGTTTTCTCCAGGATCGAGCAGACCCGGCGCGCTGCTGCCAGTTCAGTGGGGCGGGGGCTAACGGGGCCGGACTGCGGCTGTGCCCTCTTGTGCCTGCTTTACCATGCTGCTTCTGGCTGTTCGGATGGGGGGAGGGGCCGGGGGAGGAGCCTTTTGGGTATTTTGCTACGAGCACCTGGATGAAAAAAAAGGGAAGGTGAAAGAGGGAAGGGGAGGATGGGGAGGTGGAAGCTTTGCTGAGAAAACCGGTTCCTTCTGTTAGTTGATAAGAGGAGAACCGAGTTCAGCTCCTGCCTCGGTTCTCCTCTTGGGAGGGGGGAAATTCTGGGGAATTCTGGAATCCGGGGTGGGTGCAGAGCAGAGAGCCTTTCCACCCAGCCAGGAGGGAAACTGAGGCTGGAGATTGATCCGACGCTCTTTGAATCGGTTATACGTCCAGGACGGAAGGACGAAGGGACCAGTAGCAGCCGACACGGGCGGCCAGCGGTCTCCCCGCGGCTGCCCTAGGCATGGGGCCTTCTCACCCAGGGAACCAATCGTAGGACCCCTGGCAGCAGGTGCAGCTGCTCAAGAGCGCCCTCCCCAATCCCCCCCTCCTCTTCCCTGCAGGTGCAGTTCTTCTCGACCTGGATCAGAAGACCCTGCCGGGGGTGGCCCATCAAGTGGTGGAGCAGATGATCATCTCCGACCAGATCCGTGCCGAGGACCGCGCCAACGTGCTGCGGGCGCTGCTGCTTAAGCATAGGTGAGTGCGTCGGGGTTAGGGTTAGGGTTTCCTGTCCGGCCGAAGGTTAAGGAGAGATGGAGGCAGGGAAAGCCGCCCCCCCCCCTCGCACAGCTAGGTCCGCCTTGGACCCAGCCGAAGGACCCGGAACACGAGGCTCGCTCGTCCGGACGGCGAGGCTCACTCGTGCGGAGCGCGAGACTTGCTTGTCGGGACCGTGAGGCTTGCTCGTCGGGACTGCGAGGGTGGCTCATCCAGAGCACGAGGGTCGCTTCTCTGCACCATGAGGGTGGCTCATCCAGAGCGCGAGGGTCGCTTGTCTGCACCATGAGAGTGGCTCATCCAGAGCGTGAGGGTCGCTTGTCCGGACGGCAAGGGTCGCTCGTCTGGAGCGCGAAAGGTTGCTCATCAGGACTGTGAGGGTGGCTCGTCGGGACCGCGAGTGTGGCTCGTCAGGACCATGAGGGTCACTTGTCTGGACCATGAGGGTGATGCAAGGGTCACTTGTCCGGACGGCAAGGGTCACTCATCTGGAGCGCAAAAGGTTGCTCGTCGGGACCGTGAGGCTCGCTTGTCAGGACCACGAGGCTCGCTCATCGGGACCGCGAGGCTCGCTCGTCAGGACCGCAAGGCTCACTCATCAGGACCGCGAGGGTGGCTCGTCTGGAACATAAGGGTCGCTTGTCTGGAACACAAGGGTCGCTTGTCTGGACCATGAGGGTGGCTCATCCAGAGCGCGAGGGTCGCTCATCCGGGCAGCAAAGATCGCTCGTCTGGAGCGCGAAGGGTTGCTCGTCCGGACCGCCAGTTTCCCCGGAGCTTCTCTTTCTTCCTGGGGTGCTGCTGGGCGGGGGTCGCCGGAGACACTGGCAAAAAGCACAGCTTGACGCGCAAGGTGGTCTCTCCCGCAGCCATCCCTCCGATGAGAAAGAATTCTCCTTCCCTCGCAATATCTCGGCCGGCTCGCTCGGCTCTCTGCTGGGTCACCATCACAGCGCCAACCATGTCGGAGAAGGCCCCGAGCCCACCGTCACCGATCCACTCATTGGCCCTGTGGGTGAGCATGAGACGCGGGTGGACATTGAGAAGGAGGTGAGCTTTCACGGAGACACCCCCCCCCCGGCCTGGTCCAAGGGGCAGCCGACTTGCCCAGACTCTATGGGTGAGGAAGGGGCACCTTCCCCGCCCGTGAGACGAGGGGGAAGAGAGAGAGAAAAACCGCTGGGAGGGGGCGCGGACATGGCAGCTGGCCTTCCCAGGTGGGAACGGCTGAAGAAGATCCGACGTTAGGATGGAGGTAGACCCGGGTTCAAGTCCACCGCCAATCGTAGACCGCAGCTGTCCGAACAAATGAACTGTGGTGATAGGATCTTTGTAGCTCAGGGTTGAACTGGGGGGGGGGTCCCTGGTGGTCTCTCTCTGAGCTTGGTGGTTCTCTCGCAGACGTTTTGTGACCCAACTAGGTAACATCATCAGTGCTAGAAGGGAGGGGGATTGAGGAGGAGAGGAGGAGGAGGAGGAGGAGGGAAAGAGGAGGAAGAGGACTAAGGGTGTGTGTGTGTCGCTGGTGCTCTCTGAGCTTGGTGGTTTTCTTGCAGACGTTTCCTGACCTGACTAGGTAACGTTATCAGTGCAAGAAAGGAGGTGAGAGACCGAGCCCCATCTTCCCTTCTAGCACTGGTGATGTTACCTAGCTTGGCAGTGAAACGTCTGCACAGAAAACCCGTCAGCTCAGAGAGCACAAAATAAATGGTGACGGAGGTTGAGATCAGGGGGCTCTGATCCAGGGAGGTGGGTTCAAGCCCCCCTCGCCCCCCCCTCCCCCATGGGTCGCTCCAGCAGGGAAGCCTCTCATGCTGGGGGGGGGCGGGGGGAGAAGCTACAAATTTAGTTGAGCTGCATTGTTGACCTGGAAACCCAGCCCGGGATGAGAAATGTTTTGAGTCCTAGCAGAAGCCTTTCACTGAAATTAGAAGCTAGTCCTCGCTTAACGACGGGCGGTTTTTATGACCGCTCGAAGTTCTGAGACCCACAGAACAGGTGCTCCTGGCCAGTCAAGCAGCCCTGGCCCACCCTAAGTGGTCTGGGACACCCCCACCCCAAGGTCACATGGCCACAGGATGGGCCACGGCATTCCACGGTCCCGTGACTGCAGTTCGTGGTGCTTTTTCCTGGTTCTTGGCAATTGATGCCTGAGCAGGGGGCTGGACTAGATGACCTCCAAGGTCCCTCCCAACTCTGTAATTCTGGAAAGGTCTCTGGCTTGAACAGGGGGTTGCACTAGATGACCCCCAAGGTCCCTTCCAACTCTGTGATTATGTAATTTGGGAAGGATCTCCTGCCTGAGCAGGGGGCTGGACTAGATGACCTCTAAGGTCCCTTCCAACTCTGTGATTATGTAATTTGGGAAGGATCTCCTGCCTGAGCAGGGGGGTGCACTAGATGACCTCCAAGGTCCCTTCCAACTCTGTGATTCTGTAATTCTGGGAAGGGTCTACTGCCTGAGCAGGGGGCTGGACTAGATGACCTCCAAGGTCCCTTCCAACTCTGTAATTCTGGAAAGGTCTCTGGCTTGAACAGGGGGTTGCACTAGATGACCTCCAAGGTCCCTTCCAACTCTGTGATTATGTAACTTGGGAAGGGTCTACTGCCTGAGCAGGCTGGACTAGATGACCTCTAAGGTCCCTTCCAGCTCTGTAATTCTGGGAAGGGTCTACTGCCTGAGCAGGGGCTGGACTAGATGACCTCTAAGGTCCCTTTCAGCTCTGTGATTATGTAATTTGGGAAGGATCTCCTGCCTGAGCAGGGGGCTGGACTAGATGACCTCTAAGGTCTCTTCCAGCTCTGTGATTCTGTAATTCTGGGAAGGGTCTAGTGCCTGAGCAGGGGGCTGGACTAGATGACCTCCAAGGTCCCTTCCAACTCTGTAATTCTGGAAAGGTCTCTGGCTTGAACAGGGGGTTGCACTAGATGACCTCCAAGGTCCCTCCCAACTCTGTGATTATGTAATTTGAGAAGGATCTGCTGCCTGAGCAGGGGGCTGGACTAGATGACCCCAAGGTCCCTTCCAACTCTGTAATTCTGGAAAGGTCTCTGGCTTGAACAGGGGGTTGCACTAGATGACCTCCAAGGTCCCTTCCAACTCTGTGATTCTGTAATTCTGGGAAGGGTCTACTGCCTGAGCAGGGGGCTGGACTAGATGACCTCCAAGGTCCCTTCCAGCTCTTGTCATTCTGTTATTTATGGGCTTCTTACTGGAATCCGGTTTGGGGGCTGGGGAAGAGTCGAGGGGCATCTGGGGCGGGAGGGGCATTGATGGGGCATCCAGCAGCCAATGGATTCCGGGTCCCATCCTCCCCTCCCGTAGACCCAGCAGAAGGAGGTGGCCTCCCCTGTTCTGTCCGGCACCATCACTCGCTCCAAGTCAAAACATGAGCTGAAGCTGTTGGAGAAGATTCCAGACAATGCCGAAGCCACCGTGGTGCTTGTGGGTAAGGAAATTGGGGGGGGGGGGCAAGAGTGGGGTGACAGGGGACTCTAGCCCTGGAGAGGACTTGGGGGGGGGCAGGCCTCGACGGACACCCCACATCCGTCCTCTCCCCGCAGGTTGTGTGCAGTTCCTGGACCAGCCCACCATGGCCTTCGTGAGACTGCAGGAGGCTGCCCAGCTGGATGCCGTCCTAGAGGTGCCAGTGCCAGTGCGCTTCCTGTTTGTGCTCTTGGGCCCCAGCAGTGCCAACATGGACTACCACGAGATCGGGCGATCCATCTCCACCCTGATGTCTGACAAGGTAAGTGCCATCCTGGCACCCGGCGCTCGGGGCCTTCCGCAGGGGTCTAGGACAATTCGCCACGGCCAACTCGCCGTGGCCAACTCGCCGTGGCCAACTCTCCATGGCCAACTCTCCATGGCCAATTCACCATGGCCAACTCTCCATGGCCAACTCACCATGGCCAACTCTCCATGGCCAACTCTCCATGGCCAATTCACCATGGCCAATTCACCATGGCCAACTCTCCATGACCAACTCACCATGGCCAACTCTCCAGGACCAACTCCCCATGGCCAACTCACCATGGCCAACTTGCCACGGCCAACTCACCATGGCCAACTCACCATGGCCAACTCACCATGGCCAACTCTCCATGGCCAACTCTCCATGGCCAATTCACCATGGCCAATTCACCATGGCCAACTCTCCATGACCAATTCACCATGGCCAACTCTCCATGGCCAACTCTCCATGGCTAACACACTATGACCAACTCTCCATGGCCAACTCACTATGGCCAACTCACCATGGCCAACTCTCCATGGCCAATTCACCATGGCCAACTCTCCATGGCCAATTCACCATGGCCAACTCTCCATGGCCAACTCTCCATGGCCAATTCACCATGGCCAACTCTCCATGGCCAATTCACCATGGCCAACTCTCCATGGCCAACTCTCCATGGCCAACTCTCCATGGCCAATTCACCATGGCCAACTCTCCATGGCCAACTCTCCATGGCCAACTTTCCAGGACCAACTCCTCATGTTCAACTCCCCATGGCCAACTCTCCACGGCCAACTCTCCAGGACCAACTCCTCATGTTCAACTCCTCATGTTCAACTCCCCATTGCCAACTCGCCACGGCCATCTCACCCCAGGACAACTCGCTGCAGGACAAGAATTACACTAATATGAAAGAAATGTTGGAATAGAATCATTAAAGAACGGATGCAAAAGCAGGGACAGAATGAAATGTGAATGGCAAACCTTAAAACATTTTATAATTGTTTAAATAATTCAATTTAATTGTTCAATTGTCCCGCAGTGAGTTGGCCGCAGCGAGGTGGCCACAACAAGTTGGTTGTGGTGAGTTGGTCATGGCGAGTTGGCCACGGAGGGTTGGTTGAGGAGAGTTGGCTGTGGCAAGTTGGCCGTGGCGAGTTGACTGCAATGAGTTGTCCGTGGCGAGTTGACCACGGCGAGTTGTCCTCACTCTGCAACTGTCCCCTTCTGCGTTTGGTCCCCAGCAATTCCACGAAGCAGCTTACTTGGCCGACGACAGGCACGACCTGCTGCAGGCCATCAACGAGTTCCTGGACTGCAGCGTGGTGCTGCCGCCCTCGGAGGTGCAGGGCGAGGAGCTGCTACGGAGCGTGGTGCACTTCCAGCGGGATATGCTGCGCCGGAGGGAGGAGCAGGAACGGCGGCTGATGGCCGGGGCAGCCCTGGAGCCCAAATCGCCCGAGGAGAAAGGTAGGCTGGGGAGGGGGGGAGGCTGCTGACCATTGCTTCAGCCTCGGCCATTTGTGTGTGTGTGTGTGTGTGTGTGTGTGTGTGTGTGTGTGTGTGTGTGTGTGTTAGTTCCTCTGTTTCTTCTGTCCACACATAAGGCAGACCGAGGTCTATTCTGGGAAATGCCGAGTGCTGATTGGCCCAAGACCCTCTCGCAGGGCGGGCTCTTGTGATCAGAGTGGGGTGGGATGTGGGGCTCTGGCAGGCCTCCCCCTTCCTGATTCCCCGTTTGCACCCCCCAGCCTTGCTGAAGCTGAAGGTGGAGGAGGAGGAAGAAGAATTGGAGGCCGATCCTCTTCAACGCACTGGCCGACCTTTTGGGGGGCTTGTCCGGGATGTCCGTCGGCGTTACCCCAAGTATCTCAGCGATTTCCGAGATGCCCTGGACCCTCAGTGCCTGGCGGCTGTCATCTTCATCTACTTTGCGGCCCTCTCGCCCGCCATCACCTTTGGGGGGCTGCTGGGTGAGCGAGGGGGGGCCCTGGCTTCGGGGCCACAGGGGAGGCAAGGGAGCTTGGGACCCCACTAAACCTCAGCTCCCCCCTCCGTCTCTTCCAGGCGAGAAGACCAAGGGGCTAATTGGGGTCTCGGAGCTGATCATTTCCACGGCCATTCAGGGCGTTCTCTTCTGCCTCCTGGGGGCTCAGCCACTCCTGATCATCGGCTTCTCGGGGCCCCTCCTGGTTTTTGAGGAAGCCTTCTTCACGGTGAGTTTGGGGGCTGCCCAGATTTCCGAGGAGTGTCCGCTCGGCTGCAGCCCCTCTGCTGCATTCCCTAGATCGGAGGCGGGAGGCTCCGGGGCCACGCTTGGCCCCTTGGGAGCTCCCCACAGCTCGCTCCTCCTGATCCCACGGAGGCAGCCCTCGGACCGCTGGGTCTTTGTCCTCTTTTTGCCCGTCGGCAGTTCTGCACCTCGCACGGCCTGGAGTACCTGGTGGGCCGCGTCTGGATTGGCTTCTGGCTTGTCCTGATTGTGCTGGCCATCGTGGCCTTCGAGGGCAGCTTCCTGGTGCGCTTTGTCTCCCGCTTCACCCAGGAGATCTTCGCCTTCCTCATCTCCCTCATCTTCATCTATGAGACCTTCTTCAAGCTCATCAAGGTGACCGGAGCAGGGAGGGGGGTCCCACGGCCGAGACACGGAAGGGGGGACACAGACTGAAACTCAAGCAGGCCGGCCGGGAAGAGGCCCCTTGATGGTAATGATGGCCCAGAGGTATCTCCCCCAGGTGACGTCTGAACCCCTTCTGTTCCCTCCTTCCGCACAGATCTTCCAGGCGCACCCACTGCACGGCTGCAGGAATGGCACCAGCGACCTTCCGGGATTAGAGAACGGGACAATCAGCCGCGACGCTTCGGAAATGACCGGCCAGCCCAACACCGCCCTCCTCTCGCTGGTGCTGATGGCCGGCACCTTCTTCATCGCCTTCTTCCTGCGGAAGTTCAAGAACAGCCGCTTCTTCCCCGGCCGGGTGCGTGGCCTGTACCGGGGATCCCAGAGGTGGGGAGGGTCTGGGGTAGACTGTTGTCGGCAAACGGAAACGGTGCTGCAGGGGAGGAGGCATGACACACCACGCGCGCTCAGAGGCTCCTGTGGCTGAGCAGGTCTCTCCGGGCAGGTCCGGCGGGTGATCGGAGACTTTGGGGTGCCCATCGCCATCCTCCTCATGGTGCTGATGGATTCCAGCATCCAGGACACTTACACTCAGGTAGGAGGGGGGTTCCTGGGGTCCCCTTCGGGCTTCCCTGCAAGGGAGGTGCGACCATGCAACCCCCTCCCCAGGAATGCTCCCTGGCTGGCTCGCAAGAGGTCCTGGCCGGCTCCTGAGCAGCCCCTGCTTGCCCCTTTCGCTTTTATTCACACACACACCCCGACCAATTCTTTTCTCCTGCTTTCCCCCCATACAGAAACTGTCGGTGCCCAGTGGCTTCTCAGTCACGTCCACCGACAAGCGAGGCTGGGTGATCAACCCTCTGGGCAGCAGCAAGGCTTTCCCGGTGTGGATGATGGTGGCCAGCGTGCTGCCCGCCGTTCTGGTCTTCATCCTCATCTTCATGGAAACGCAGATCACCACGTGAGTGTTGCTGGCCGGGGGGGTCCTCTTCCTGCCCTCCCCCACCGGTCTTTTGGGGCACACATGGAGAGGAGCCCCAACACACACACACACCCCGCTTCCCCCTCTGCCCTCAGGCTGATCATCAGCAAGAAGGAGCGGAAGCTGCAGAAGGGCTCCGGCTTCCACCTGGACCTGCTGCTGATCGTGGCCATGGGCGGCTTCTGCGCTCTCTTCGGCCTGCCGTGGCTGGCAGCTGCCACGGTGCGCTCCGTCACGCACGCCAACGCGCTCACTGTCATGAGCAAGGCCGTGGCCCCAGGGGACAAGCCCAAAATCCAGGAGGTGAAGGAGCAGCGGGTCACCGGGCTGCTGGTGGCCGTCCTCGTGGGTGAGCCGCTCTACTCCCCCGTTTATTGCAGGGTGGTTGACTGGTGTGGCCGACTGTTCCCCCCCCCCCCCCCCGTCCACATGGCCTCACTGCTCACTCCAGCTGCTGGATTTGGAAGGAGGGCTGCTGTGGGGCTGCTGTGGTGGGGGGACTGAGCGCATCCTTCCTGGCCCTCCCACCAGGCTTGTCCATCGTGATCGGGGACCTGCTGCGCAGGATCCCGCTGGCGGTGCTCTTCGGCATCTTCCTCTACATGGGCGTCACCTCGCTGAATGGGATCCAGTTCTACGAGCGCCTCCACCTGCTGCTCATGCCCCCCAAGCACCACCCGGACGTGCCCTACGTCAAGAAGGTCAGGCTCTCCGGATGCAGGGCCGTCCCTGCATCTGGGAGAGGGGGGGTGGAGGCCTGTGGGTCCTGCTTTAGAGATGCTCTGCTTTTGTGATGTCGATTCAAGTCGGTCTATCCGCCCCCGAATTCTTCTCTGCCCCTCCTTTCTCTCGTTCCTTCCTTTCTCCCTACAAAGCCGCTCTCCTCCCTCTTTCTCGCGAGTGTCAGTCTCTCCTCTGGGTGCCACCCAGTCGGTGATGATATTGGCACAGGCGTCTGTGCCCGGCTGGTTTCCTTTGCCTGAGCCCTTTTCAAGGGAGCCTCTGCCCCTTTAGCCTTTTCCGGATCTGCTTGCTCTGGTGCCCAGAGGCAGCTGGCACATTCCTGGCATGTCTGGGCTCCACTCCCTTCCCTTTGCAACCCTTTTTCCAGCCAAAACTGGTTTTCTTTTTACGAAGCGTTTACCTTGAGTTTAAGCCTCTTCCGCCACACCTGGTTGGCACCTGTTTTTTTTATAGATTTGCTGGCTTTTGTTTCATGGCTGAGCCATCTATTTGGGGGCATATCCCACAGCTACGGCCGTTCTTGTCATGCTCTCTTTGACATACACGCGAGTTGGTAGGCTCCAAACTCCCCCCCCCCCAGAGCCGACACAACCACACCTCCAAGGCTACTACTCACTGCTTACTACTACACTCTTTCCTCCTCCTGCGCCCCAACTCCACGTAATTTACAACCGTTCATTTAGTGACCGTTCAAAGTTACGACGGCGCTAAAAAAAAGTGACTTGGGACCATTTTGCACCCTTGCGACCTTCGCGACGGCCCCACTCACGTGAGCCTCGTAGGCGCCCGCGGCCCCACTCGCACCAGGGTCACTATGAACGTTGCATTTGTGCGTGCGTGCACACCAGTGGTGGGTTTCTACCGGTTCGCCCCGGTTCGGGCGAACCAGTAGCAGCGGCGGCGGGAGGCTCCGCCCACCCGCCCGGACATCATCACGGATGTTCTGCGCAGAAGCGTTGCGCATTCTCCCGTTCCCAAACTGGTAGCAAAGGTAAGTGAAACCCACCCCTGGTGCGCACGCACATTTGCTTGCCCCTCCCACAAAATCATCCCTTCTTTTCCCCCTCCCCCTGCTCCAGGCCACCAACCCAGAAAGGTTGGGGGACCCCTGGATTAGTCCATTTGAATCATTTCAAATAATTGTTAAAAAATAATGAATTGTTGTCATTCACAATCCACTTCGTCCCTCTCCTTCGGCACGCTTTCTTTAAGGATTCTGTTCCATTATTTTGTAGATATTAGTGTAACACTTGTCCTGCGGCGAGTTGTCGTAGCTCCTGCAGCAGGGTCACTTCGTGACCGGCGCCTTTCTGGCTGTGTCCAGGGAACACAACCGGCGCGGTGTTCTCGGGCTGGTGGCCTTGGGAGATGCCCGTGGTTTGAGATCTGGCAGTGACGGACCCCCAAGTGGCCCACCCCGACTGGGGGCTCAGCTGGCCGGCCCTGGCTTGGATTTATGCACACAACCGGGCCCCGGCAAGGGGCACTTTGTTCCCCGCCCCATGAATCCCAGGATAATTCATGCCTTTTCCTGGGAACGATGCCCCCCCCCCGGTCGCCAGGGGACATCCCCCCCACACACACACACTTTCTGGTGGGACGCTCTCCCTCCCCTCCCCCTGACCGTCCATTGACCACGCGGTGGTCCCAACCCAGCCTCGCTTCTTGCCAGGGATGATGTCTGGAGTGGGGGGGGGCGAGAGGGGGAGGCGGGCAGTCCTCCGGAGAGAGAGAGAGAGAGAGAGAGAGAGAGAGAGAGAGAGGAATGGAATGGAATGGAATGGAATTCAGCCAGGTACGCACGATGCGAATGCACCTGTTCACGCTCCTGCAGCTGGCCTGCCTGGCTGTGCTTTGGGCCGTCATGTCCACCGTGGCCTCGCTGGCCTTCCCCTTCATCCTCATCCTCACCGTGCCTCTCCGGTTGTGCCTGCTCAGCCGCATCTTCACGGAGCGGGAGATGAAGTGTGTAAGTTTGGGGCGCAGAGGTGTGCGGGGCGGGTGTGTGTGTGGGGGGGGGGAGGGCCAGTCTTGGAGGGGGCCAAGCCCACCACCCGTGCGGGTCTCTTTCTCTCTCTCCCCCCCCCTGCAGCTGGACGCAGCCGAGGCGGAGCCCATCCTGGACGAGAGGGAAGGGGTGGACGAGTACAACGAGATGCCCATGCCGGTGTGAAGAGAGAACGCCGAAACCTCGGACGGACGCCGAGAGCTGACCTCCCCCCCCCTCCTCTCACCCCAGTGCCTTTGCGTGTCAATATGGAAGGAGGGGCCGGCCTTCAGCCCCTCCTGACCCCTTGCGTGGTCTGTCTGCGGAACAGCGTCCCCCGCCCGGCGCCCCAACAGCCGCTGGAGAGCTTACGCGCACCCTTCAATTCTATGCACCAGCCGGAGGGGGGGGGGCGACCCCTCCAGGAAGGACCACCACTGCATTTAGGGTCTCAATCCACAGCTTTATCAGAGGTGGGGGGCCGGGAGAGAAGTCGGTTGAGGCAGGACTGGGCCCCGGCGCCTTTGAGCCTCCCCAGCCTCCCCCCCCCCCATTCAGGACAAAGAGAGCCAGCTGCAAGGAGTTGGCCCTAAGCCACGGGAGGGGCCTTTCTTGGAGCAGGTACCTGCCCTCCCTCCCCCCTTTTAATCCACCGGGCCGGGCTAAAATCGGGGTCCGGGGAGGCAGGAAGCAGAAATGTTGACGGATAATAAAGCAGAGGGCTCCTGCATGGACGTCTCGCCAGTTTTGTTGGGGGGACGGGGGTGGTCTCCCGCTTGGGGGAGGCAGCCTCGCGTGGGGTTCAGGAGAAGGCCAGATAAGGGGACACACCCCACAGGTTGCTTTGCTCTGCTCTGCTCCCCCCCCCAATTCTCTACCGCCCCAGGAAAACAGCCACCCAGGGGAGGCCCCAGAGACGCAGGGCTGCCTTGTCCAGGCCCGTCTGCCTCTGGGCACAGAGCCAGGACTGGGCATCGGGGCAGCCTTTCCCTGGCAGATGAGTCCCTCCGCCCCGCACGCCCCACGCCCCCCCCCCCGAGTTGGGCTGAGCCGACAGACAGACAGACAGGAGCTAAAATTCCAGAAATTCCACTTTTATTGATCGGGTGTGCAAGGAGGAGCAGTTGGGCTGGCGTGAGAAGCAACAAATTGAGCGTCCGAGTTCGGGAGTGGCTGCAGGGAAGCGCTGGGCCTCCATTGGGTTCCCCGGGAAGAGCCAAAGGCCAGGGTGGGGGGGGGGCTTCTCTCCGTGCCCCTCAGGCGGGGTTCTGCTCTTTGCCCGGCTCTTCGGGCGCAGGAGGGGCATCGGCTTCCTCCACGGCCATGTAGTCCTTCCAGTCCCCCTGGGAGAGAAAGAAAGGCGGCTTGTGCGGCTTCCCCAGGACTGGGGAAGTGGCCAGCAAACAACCCACCCACACCCCCACCCCTTTACTCCAGAGGGACCGTGGCCCCGGAGGCGAGAACGGGGCACAGGCTGCTCTTTGTGAACGCAGGCGTGAACCTTTGTGGAGTATCTGGAGCAGGGGTGTCAAACTCGATTTCGTCGAGGGCCACAGCAGGTTTTTGTTTGACCTCGGGGGGGGGGGTGCGTGGCCAACTCGTCGTCACTCATGGAGGCTCCGTTTTCGGCCGCGACGGCCTCCTGCGGCCCTCTGCCAGCGAAAATGGTGCTCGGGGAGGCCGTCGCGGCTGAAAACGAAGCCCAGGCGTGGCCTCCTCGAGCTCCGTTTTCGCTGGCAGAGGCCCCGCTGCCTGGTCCTTCCCTGTTTCCCACGGGCCAGATCTAAGCATCCCGTGGGTGTTGAGTGTGACACCCCTGACCTGGAGCGACAACAGCCGGGCACACCAAGCTGGTGCAGGCCCCCCCCCGCCATGGATCCCTGGGGAGGGGGCCCTGTTTGCTCAACCCAACAGCGTCCGTTGAGGCCAAGGACTCTGCGCCTTTCCCCTGACCTACCCAACAGGAGCAGCACAGGCGGTGCAGGCCGTATCCGAAGCAGAAGAGAGCGATGACCAGAGCGGCAGTGTGCAGGATCAACAGAAGGATCTGGGTGCTGCTCCACATGCGCTGGGGAGGGAGGGAGGGGGGGGTCTCGAATCAGCAGGAGAGGAGGGGCAAATGGTTGGCCACACAACCCCCCCCCCGCCGCCCAGTCCACCAAAACTCACCTGTGCACTCTCCACACCAGGTGGGACTCAGATGGGCTCCTCAGTGGGGAGGAGGGAGTGGGAGGGGGGAACCCCCCTCTGTGAGGACCAATGGATACCTCCTCCCAGGGGCCGAACACCTAAAGCCACCTGAGGACAGGTGAGCCCTGCCTGCCCCTCAGCCCGGCATTCAGGACAGCCCGACAGAGGGAGGATCGTACTTCAAAGATCCCGTCTTGGAATTGCCATCTTCTACGGGGCGCCGCTGCCCGCCTCCCTCTCTGGGGAAGACACACCACGAGCGCCCAAAGCACCTCCTGGCACTTCCTGGCCCACTCTTGGTCACTCTGGTAGTCGTACTGAGGACTGTTTGTCGGCTCCCATGACCGGTAGCTCCGGTCCTCCACTCTGTGCTTGCAGAGGACCTCGACAAAGTAGGGTTGAGAAGTCGGCGATGGGATTTCCGTCAAGCCCACCGTGAAGGCCACCGAACCCGCCACGACACTGCCCAGGTTGAGGAACGTGGCCAGGTGGACCTAAAAGGCAAGGCGGGGCACAGCTGAGAATGGGCACCGGGTCCTTGCGACAGGTCAGGGATGTGGCCCTCCCCACTTACCCAGTTGCCGCCGTGTCGTGCGCCGACCACGGAGAAGGTGCCGGAGAGGATGAACTGGAGGAGGGAAGGAAGCAGACAGGTGAGGGGTGGGGGTGTCTATCAGGGCCTCCTGCCCGCCCACCAGCAGGAAGCAAGCCCCCCGACGCAGGTGTCTGGACCCCCTTCGTGGACTGGACTGACTCCTAGGGATGTCTGCAAGGCGGCAGTCCAGCCCCCCACAAATGGACCGGACTCTGCAGGCATTTGGCCACCCTGCCCTCTTTGCTCCGTCCCCCCCATTCCTCCCCTGCTTCTTCTTTGGGGGGGCAACTGAGACCCAGGGGGGCTCATCCCCACTGCTCACCAGGCTGCCCATCCAGAAAGGGACTCCGTTATGGAACACACGGTTGTAGTAGTAGTAGTCGGTGTACTCGGGGCTGGGAGCCAAGCTGAAGATCACCCCGAGGCCGATGCACACAGCGCCAAGCAGGATCTGGGCTCCCTGGGGGTGGGGGGGAGAGAGGGGAGACTCACTGGTGGCATCAGCGCAAGACACCGGCCAGGTGGCAACGGGGGCCCAGATGCCACGCGGGCTCTCGCCAGGTGAGGACAGCTGGACACCCCAGTGGGCTCGGTGGGCGCCCACCTCAGCCGGAGCAGAGAGAGAGAGAGAGAGAGAGAGACACGAGCAGCCCCTCGGGGTGCAAATCCCCAAAGCGGCCAGATGTGCCAGGGCGGCAGAAGGGATCTTAGCAGGGCACGGAGGTTCGTTCATCCTTCCAGATCCGGGGAGGGAGGGGGGGAGGCTTCGTGAGAACCCGGCTTGGGGGAGAGGGGGCACGAGGGCAGGTGGAGAGGTGCCTCTGAGCATCTGCAGAGTTCGGAGAGCCAATTCGGTCCCTCCAGGCTCGGTTAGGATAGGGGCCCCCCCACTGTCCGATCCCCCCTTCCCCAGGCCAGCAACCCCACCCCTCCCCAAATCCTTACCCCCAAGACCTTCTGCTCCCCCCCGCGTGGGCGGTGGGCAGGGGGGCCGCCGGTGGCATCCTTGGCGGCTGCTTTGGCGCGAGTCAGGGACGCCACACCTTTGCACAGGTAAGCCATCCCGGACTCCTGGTGGTGATGTTGACCACGGTGCCTCCGGAGCCCCCCAGGGCCACCTCGGTCCCATCGATCTTCACCACGGTGCCCGCCATGGCTCCCCACGCACGAACGCCGCTTCTTCTTCTTCTTCCTGCTGGCAAGAAATCTGGCAGCTGCTGGGCAGAGGAGGAAGTGAGCTCAGTGGAAAACCCCGAGCGGAGTGGGGAGGCGGGGAGTGGGCGGGGCACACAGCGGGGGGGGACACTTTCTCCGCTGGGGGAGGGGGATGTCCCACTGCCAACCCTCCCGTTTTCCTTGCGCTCTCTTTCCGCCCATCCCCACCACGCGTTTCCCCCTCTGGAAGCCCACGGAGGGTCTCTCGGGACGAGATTGGGGGGGGTCTTTTTAAGTGCTGTTGCTAACACGCAGGGGCAGCAGAGGAATGTGGGGCTACAGAGGCCACCACCCCCCGTCCCCAAAGGTTCCGTCCCACCTACTCCTGCCGCGGGGGGTTGACTACATGACCTCCAAGGTCACTTCCATCTCTCTCATTCTATGATTCTGTCAGGGT